>JBAJNP010007402.1:0-22666 GCA_036877545.1 Yasuhikotakia modesta | reverse complement strand
CTAAAACACTTCCATTTCCAAACACTTCCAGTCTCCAATTACTATATGTCCCATCTATCCGTCTAAGGGAAACAACTGAAACACCAGAGATCAGATTTTTCCCATCTGTGAGATTATCTGTTGCACTGTTTGGTTAATGACACAGTACTGCAGTGATTCATGAACACACTGCCTCAGTTATCATTTAAGACTTAAATGCAAACCGATCACTTAGGCCACATCAACAAAACAATGTTTTAAAGGAGGTGGTTTGCTAACAGAGATATACAAACGCATTACAGAACGAAAAGGTCATTTGTGTTACAGTAATAGTAACTGAGGACTGAGTTCATTAACAAAAACGCAGGTAATGGCAGTTCTGTGGAGATTAACATGTGAAAAACCGTCTTCTAACTATCTTTGACTGTTAGACAGACAGATACATAGAAAGCTAAACAGACACCTGAGGTAGACAGGCAGACATAGATAGACAGACTTACAGACAGATAGACAGATAGATAGAGGCTGCAGACAGGCAAAGAGGCAGACAGACAGAAAGAAAAATGGGTAGAATGACTGACAGACTGGTAAAACATGTATCTCTCTGTTATATTCATTCTATTCTCTATCAGGAAATCCTCTCAGTCTGATGTCTGATGCTTCTGGGAGTAAATGATCAGTGACAAATGTGTAAATGTTGAGGCAAACGGTCCTGCAGAGATCAGATTGTGTAATGAGCAACTACTGTCAGCATGAAACTTCATACCAGCCCAAAAAACGAGACAACAGTCAAAGCAAGTTACGTAACAGCATAATATAAGACGACATAATCACAGCTGGTCACTTTAAGTGTCTGAAAATATGTGAGCTAATATATGCTAAGCTCTAAAACACAAACCACAGATATGTTGGGCTGGGGTCATCTGTACAGTAAGCCGTACAGCCTTCGGATTTGCAGTGTGCTTTGGAAATTATGCTAGTTTTGAAGTTTAATGGGGTGACATTAAAACCTCAGCTGTACTGTCAATCTTTACTACCCAGAATGCTTCAGTTCTGACACAAGCTTGGCGGTTGGGGAAGATTAATCACATGCCACTGGTTACAAAAACAGGGTTGCCAATGGGAAAAATCCGTCAGTCAGAATAAACTCAACATGTCACAACAAATTCAGGCATGATAGTTGCCTAAACTGACCATAATCCTGCCATGTGCAAATACAATCTATTGGATACCACATACGTATTAATAACTGTACTGCAAAAAACATACTACTCTAAAAATATAGTTACAAACTACATTACATACAAATCTGTCGGTGTAAACTAAAAGCTACTCTTTAAAGAATGTAGTTCAACTATGAACAAAACCTAGCTTGTTACGTTGATGCTATTTGGACATTTTAAATATAAAAATTAAATATAGAATATTTATATTTTGTAATTGTAATTGTCATCTAGAGTTTGGAAAAGTCATTGTTTGTCCGCCTCCTGATTTTGGAAAATGTAAACTTTTAACAATAAACTCAAATAAACTCAAAGACACACAAAACTCAAAAGCCAAAATAAACCAATACACACCGCATTATTCCCACAATGCTAACAGAATTCATTAATTTTCAAATGTAATTTATTGCAGACGCTTCTGATAAGAATGACGTCTTTGATCCGAGTCCCAGGAACGTTTATGTCTCACGGAGACTGTATGAGATAAGTCACTACAGTAACAGCTTCCACGTGATTGGCTGGCTGCCTTTCCCGCCGGAACCGCGGAACGTGAATTCTCGCTCTGTGCCGCCATCCTTTCTTCAGCTAGCCGCCAAATTAGCTTGTATTTCCTGATCCGCATTAGCAGCGCTGCCAGAATCCTGGAGCTCTTATTATTAGTTTCTGTGTCTTTGAATCGGTGATGATTAAGAACGAAAAGGTGTTTGGGGTCTAAAATTAGTCCTAGCAGGAAATAAAACAATAATAAGTTTATATTTCTATATGTGTCAGCGAGTCAGACTCAGCGGCTGATCTGAGAACAGTCGTCCTGTTAAAATCTCAGGCAGATTCTAGATTGTTCCAAAGCACAACTACTATCAAAATACCAAAACGCAACCCAAGGAGTCAATCGATACTTCTTATTTAGATACTGAATGCCCACTAACTTAAGAGATTTGGTGTATGTTTTTAGTATAAACACAAAAAGTAATTGAGTGTTTATTAGAAACTTCCAATCTGAATGTTGAGTGGTTTCCAAAGGCCAAAGACGGTTGCTATGTGGTTATCAAGGCGTTGCTATGTAGTTGCTAAGGTGTTGCTTGCCCACACACACATTTCTACGTTTCTACACACACGTTAGATCTAAACACACACGTTTTACATCATTTTAAAATAACAAACACGGCTGAGTCACGGATGGTCTACAATGACTTTATAAACCAACATCAACTCTGAGGCAGTTACATCACATCTTATGTGCCAATGGCTGTTGCAGTTTATACAACAGAGAGAGAGAAAGAGAGAGAGAGAGAGAGAGAGAGAAAGAGAGAGAGAGAGAGAGAGAGAGAGAGAGAGAAAGTGAATTGCATTGTCATTTTTACACTAACGTTTGGTAATCCTCAGTACAGCTTATATAAAAACTTCTGTCAGAGTTTAAGATGATTAAGATACAATTCAAAAGCTTTCACACGCTTGAAAACACACACACAAAAAATTCAATTGCTGGTAATAAGCTCTTTTAAAGATAATAAATGCTTTTCATAAATGATGGTCAATAATTCAAGTGTACAGGCTAAATTTATGCAGCTCCTAAAAGAATTCCTAAAGCCATTTCCAGCAGTGTTCCCTGTCTTCTATTGGCTGGCCAAACAAGAAGCTCCGCCCCAAACTCGCACCATTGGTAGAATTAAACACGCACACAATATATTGCAAGCACCACAAAGACAACAAGCCTTACTCATGATTCAACACAAGTAGAGTGAATTCACAGTAAACCTTTACATTTACCACAAACAATAATATACAAAAGTTCATAAAACCAGGGAATGCAAAAATATGGTTCTACGAATGTTACACAGAAATATGCGCTGCAACTCTTACGAATTAAGCCAACAGTGTTTAAACTCCACATCAACAATCGGTTGCCTTGTTTATAGTTGTGATTCCTTAAACTTCAATAGAACAACAATAATAATAATAATAATAAAACTTACATATTCATACCTACATATTGGCTTGAAATACCGACATATTTATGAAATACAGTTCTGAACTCACAACAATCTCCAATTACACAACAAAACTGCACCAACACTATCTAGTGAACTCTTGAGCCCTAAAGCTCTATAATCCAGTCTCTGAAGTAACCGGTGGTTCTGTAGCAAGTAAACAGCAACTTCACGCTAAACCAACATGTAGACTTACCACATACAACTGCTTCCACAGAACAGACCACTCTTGAAGGGTCGAGGTGACCTCTGTCACGATGGGGTCTTCCAGGGGGACCACGGTTTCATATTGGCTGCACAGGAACAGATAAAGGCACATACATAGACCATAAGTTAGTGTGACAGAAACTTTGAATTCTTTGAGAACTCTATAGAAGTCCCTTTGAGAACTCTATAGAAGTCCCTTTGAGAACTCTATAGAAGTTCCTTTGAGAACTCCAAAGGCTGTAAATGGTTCCTGCAGTAACCCATCATGACAAAAAGGCTATAATGACAATTAAATGTATTTTAAGGTTTCTTGGATTAAAAAAATGTAATTTGAGACTTATTTAAAGATGCCTTGAGGGGTTCTGTCAGTTTAAAAGCCAAATGTTGCCTCCGGTATCCAGTCTAAAGTTCTTTCTTCCTTCTGTGATTTGGGTATAAAACAAGCATCTAAAATCGATGTAAACTAAAGGCTATTGGCTACATAAAATATCACTTGCCCCGCCCTAAAATCCCTGCAGGAAACGCATCATCACAGGACCGAAAATAACATTTGTCAAAGCATTTAAAGAAACGGTGGACACTGAGCTATTATCTATAAAGCGATTCTGTTTAATCCTCCTTTCATCGATGCTGCTTCCTCCTGTTGTCTCTTAAGCTTTTACTGTCTGTTCATCATCTGCGTTCTGTTGTACCACCAGCACACAATTGTCCTTCCTCTGCCCTTCTCTGACATGCTGTGGAAACATATTGATTCTTTGTTCTGCTTTATCATCACATGTGTCCCAAGATTCCTCTAAATAGCCCGCAACTTTCCCTGACTAGTTTTTTTCTCTTGCTGGAAGAAACTCCGATGAGATGGTACGATTCGATCCGGAGACACGGGCTAGATGTTAGCAATGTGAAGCTGTCTTGCCAGTTACATCACAAGTGCCCAATCTCTGCTCAAATCTGACTTATGGTTCAATTTGTCATACAACTTTCTACTGTAACTTAAAGTAATAGGAATAATAAATAAGTGATAGGGAACATTATCAGAGCGTTGCATTAGCAGCGCAAAGGTTGTGGGTTCAATCCCAGGGAACACAAGTACTGATAAAAAAAAAAGTGTAACTTGAATTCACTGTAGGTCGCTTTGGCTAAAAGTGTCTGCCAAATGAGTAAATGTTAATGTAATAATTTTGCTGTTCTTTCTGTCATTAAAACAAACTGATCAGTGTTGCGTGTTTGAGGAAATTATTTGGATCAAATTCGGCTGTGGTGTAAACAGTCATTATCTGCCACAATATGACACAAATTAAACAATTACAGACCTGAAACCAACAGCACAGTTTTCTGAGATCTAAATGTTAGTCAGTGGATGGATGGAAAACACTGTCTAAACAAAACGGTCACTAGATATGCTGTCAGATCAAAATGGAGACAAACAGAATACAAATACAAAGAAACAAATCACATTCACAGCATTGTGTGGGAGCTGGACATTATCATTGAAATATATAGTACTGTAGTGGCAATGATTAAATATTACAGTCAAATCATAATCATAGTAAATAAAACGTATTTATAGAACAATTAATATAATATAACTGGTCAACCTGCTTATTAAAGAAACTCAACTAGCTTCCAACAGCCAAAATTCCCCCCAAAAAACATGGAGAGAAACATTCTTTTCATCAGTTATATTAAGTAAAACGGTTCTTACCCCCTGTTGGTGACGATGGCCTTCTTTAGGTGGACGTAACTGGCTGGAAAGATTCCCTGAGGAGCAAAAATGAAGAACATCAGATCTTTGGTTGTGCAACCACAAGCTAAGACTCCAGCGACGAGCGCAAGATCCAGCTAGGGCGTCTGTGGATTTTTGACCAATCAGAAGAGGATTTCTGTGGCCCTTCTAGATGTAGATGGTGTCATAATCTTTACTGGTGCTTGAGACGGAATCGTCTCAGGAACGAAGAACCAAGAACTCAGCTGAACTCAACTTGAGGTGTCATGACTCGTGTTCTTCTGGAGTGGAGAACTTTTTCATTTCATACCGTTTTATAGATGCCTGAGATCCATGTCAGGAGTTGAGGAAATGAGAGCTGACTGGCAAACCGCTGTGACTAAACCGTAAGTGGCAGCTTCCAGGTTGTGCCATACAGTGCAAGTAGAGGTGGGGTGTTGTCATTTGAAAACATTGCTTCTGTTTAGTCTACATAATACAACAAATGTTGCTTTACATGTTCTGTATGTCAACACAAATCTGACTGGATGATGAGACGAATCAAAGTACATCAAATTGTTTTATAAACATTACAGTGTTGTGATAAAATTTTGTGGCATGAAAACTAACAAAACAATGTGCAAAAATTACACTTCAATTTCTTTACGTAAAATGTAATTTCTTTTTTTATCCAGAATATGTTCCACAAGTGATTTAACCAAATGCCAAAAAAACTTTTGTTTTATAAATCAAAATGTGGGGACAGAACACAAGGAATTGTGGGTAAAAATCAAACCAAAAATGCACAGCATTACTTGTTTGTTTGTTTGATCAATAATTTAAGCTGAAGGTGAATTGTGTGACATTTCCACATTCTATTGGAATAAATCAAGTGTTTTCTGCTTTAAATCTCTCAGTTACTGTGTGAAGTACTGTGTACTGTAATACAGCAATACTGTAAACTGTAATACTGTAAACTGCTGCGTATAAGAAGAAATGAGAAGTTATTGTAAACCTGGAGGCTACACAGATGTGTGTACACATTATCTCTCTCTGCTGAAACTCTTATTATCAGTGTGTGTATGTGAGTGTTAGAGGCGTATATTTTATGAAATATAATACGCCGAGTTATAAAAATGTAGAGTGTTATAAAGACACTGACAGCTGAAACGACAGGATTAAAAACGTAATTAAACAGTTAAATTAAAATACGTTCTGCCCTAAAGCACAAACGTTTTAAGCTGTTATGTTGTAAAAATTTCCAAAGTGGTCTCAATAAAATATTGTTAAAAATCTTTAATGCATGTAATATTTTATCAGCTTGTAAAAACAGCTTTCCCTTATGGTTTATGACATCATTAACCCCTCCTACATTTCAACCCCTCCTACTTTTCAACCCCTTCCTTCCCTTGTCTGACTCCATTCTGGTAGACAGTCCTGCCCTAAACTAACGCCATTGGCTAAGCCAAAGTTGCAACATGTTCTGGCCACACCCACTTTTCATTATCCAATCAATTCCTGCTTTTTAAAGTGCTTACATTGTTTGCTTCACTTGTAAGACACATCAGATTATGTGACACAGGCTGTCAAGAGCATTTTCTGTTTACATTAATACACATTTAAATAGCTTTACATACGTTAATAATAGTTTTGTATACGTTCAAATATGAATACGTATCACTAACTAGACTGGTGACTTAAACTGAAATGTTTACAGTGAATGAGTTTATAGGTATAAAATCGCTCATTTCAGAAAATACACTTACACTAGATAGACTTTACATTGCATAATGTGTGTTAATGACTTACTACAGTCTTAAGGAACAAACAAATAACTGACGAAAGTGAAAATCACAAAACAACAGGCATTAGAAGTTGAAGTCTTACAGGAAGTTGAAGTCTCACAGACTGACCTCTGGAGATGTTGTTAAAGAGACACTGACAAAGCAGAGGCACCAATATGTCAGGTTTAAACCATGTTTGGGTAACAAACGCATCTAATTCGTCTTGATAAATGACACGGTCTGTGTGTGGGGCCGGCTGACGAACCCTCTCCCCCGCGTCCCCCCGGTGACCTCACTTCCTGCACGACGGCGGGCCGCATTTCCCCTCTGTCATAAAGAGTAATGACCTGTTCTAATCGGTGGGAAATCCTCTCCTGAGGCCTGTCTGACTGTGGCCTGGATTCTGGAATACAAACTTCCGTTCTTTACTAGTTTTACTAGTAAAACTAGTAAAAGACACTATACTTCTGGAAGAGTTTATGGTGTGAACTAAAATTTTTAAAGATTTGAACTATAACTATGTTTTAAGTAAAAATATTCCATATTTAAATATTATTTGAACATGCCTAAAACAAGTTAAAGTTACTTACAAAATTAAATTGCACAAAAAGTGCAACACAATTTATATTTAGAGAACAGAGCAGTTTTTGAACAAAATTAAGTTTAAAACAATTTGCCAATGCAGAAAAACGAACAGAACTTAAGACAAGACTTTACCTTTAAAGATAAACTGTGTCTTTCTAAACAGATCAATGCCACTTTTTGACTCATTTCTGTCTGTTATAAAAAACAATGTATGCGGATCACAGCTGACTGGGTGATATAAGATGATTCATCCTGTCTTTGGTGCGTGTGACACCATAAAACTCTTCATAAATCCTGATTTTAAAGTGGTTTTGAATACTTCAATCACCGCTAAACAGACAAAGACTCGCTAAAACTGATGGAAAGGATTTATAAACATCCCACAATGCATTGTTTGTCATTAGCTTTGCATAATAGAGACAAACTGACATAATTGCAATGCGTGAGTGAAAACTGAGTAATTTAGTGCTGAAAAGGACAAAATGTTCTGAAAAGGCTTTTTTTTCCCATCTCCAACATGTCCTTGTCGTTTTGGCAGTAATTTCAGTCAAGGACCATCTTCATGGGCGTTCCGAATTCTTCTCATGTGTCAATCAAACCGGCCCATATTGTTTTGGGCTTTGTGTACAATCTGTGCTAATCTTGTGAGGCTGTTTGTTTCTCTTGTTTGGGGGCGGTTTAATGTGTCACGTCTAGTTTCACCAGATGATATTCTGCCGGGCAACGTTCAGACTGAATTAAAGTTGGGAGTCGTGCGCGCGAGGTATTGCAGTCAAAGCCAATTGCTGTTCACGACAGGGAGGGACTTGAGTTTATTTGCTAGAAAATGATTGGTTGGTGAAAAGTCGGCGTTACAAATCATAACACAGGTGATCTGAATGTGAACTTGTTACAATAAATAACTGAATTCCTATTGGCTATAAAGTGTTTCCTTGAATAGCTTTGCCTATAATGAAAACAGTTGATTCTGGGTGGGCGACTGTGAACTTATTGTGAGGTAAAAGTCATTTAAAGTACTTTTAAAGTAATTAAAGGTAAGAATGTTAATTTGTATTGCAATGTAACAAACAACCTGCAGGTCTATCACACCAATAGGGGCGCAGACTAGCCTGTTTAAAAGCCTGTTTGATTACTTAAATGGCAGTGATGAAATAAAGCGTTTTGGTAATGCAACCAAATCAGTTACCAGATCAGGATTCTCTGCAATGCCAATAAAGTTACATTTAATCTAATGATTCCTTTAGTGACGCAGCTGCTACAATACAACAGACAGCACTGCAAAACACAGTGATATCATCATTCTCACTGAATTCTCTCATTGTTTAGTATCCAGCTGATGAACGAATGCATAAATAAACAATTGTAAGCGATTTAACCTTCGTTTAAGTCCAAGCCTCACATCCTTTATCCGCCTTTTCATTTCTACCAGCAGCAGCTGTAAAAAACACACGCCCCATGTTTCTCTGCAGCTCTGAGGGGTTTCTGTGTGGGCGAAAAGGGTGGCTGGAAGATTTCTGATGAAAATGGATGTAGAGAGATTTAAAATAGCGAAGGACGAACACAAACAACCACTCAATGCTGCCTCACCACGCAAAACTCAGAGGGCAATAAACCTTTAAGAGACTCTGTATAGCTTTCATTTCTTAACAGTCAGAAAGGTGTATGAGTTAAATGCAAGATAAACAACCAGATCTGCATTAGTAATATTGTAATTTTACCAGCAAAAATTATTTAAACGGGTGTGTAAAGACTGTAAAACAGCTAGATAATAAAATCTAACTAGCAAAACAAATCTAGTCAAACAGAGTAGAACAACCTAATAAAAGCCTTGTTTTTATTTTTTTATTCTGACAGGATTATTAGAAAATGACAAACTGTTGTGTTTGATCAGGGCTGAAACAAACTCAACAGGACAGTGAAGCTGCAAACATCTACAAAATTAGAATTAGGTCTAATTCTGTCTGACAAAACTTTAATATAATTTGTCTCCTGATTTCAAAGTCCCTGTTTGGTGAAAATTACATTTTGCCGCTTGTGACTGTGAGGCGGAAACAAGCCAAATTTTTAACAGACCTGAAATGACTGATCATTTGGAAATGGCTTCGTTTGCTAAAATTGTACTGGTAACATAGTTAGGAGCTAATCAGGAACATCATTTACTCTCATACATCGCAAACACGCAGAATGAACTTCTACATTAAATGTTTGTGAAACTATTAAATGAAAAAGTTTTGCCGTTGAACGTTTACATAAAAATGTTCCTTAAATGCAAGAACAGTTTTAAACTCTTCTGCAAACAAACCAATTCTAACTATTCAAGAAATATTCAGCTTAACACTTCAATGTATGTTTAAAAGTAAATTGGTTTTCAATACATTCCAAATTCTTTGTACACAAACGTTTCATGAGCGTTTTTACGACTGCATGATGCAAAAATTTACGTAGACGTTGCTTAACTTGCTCTATAAACAAACACGTTTTAGCAACAAGAATGATTTAATGAAGTCCATAGTGCCATATAATGATGTATAATGCCCATTTTGTGAAATTTAGGTTTAAATTAATATCAAACATCTCAAACGCAACTATCATAAAAAAAGTTTGTCAGGTACATTAAAAAAAAAAAAGGTTCCAAAAAGCCAATTTATCAGGCTTTAAAAAACCATTTACATTCTCTGAATCTACTGGTTAAGGAGTCAGGCTTGTAATCAGTAGGTTGCTGGTTCGATTCCAGGAACTGAAATGCCCTTGAGCAATCACCTAACCCCCGACTGGCTAACAATAACTGACAAATCACTAACACATTCCCTTACCTTTCTGTTGTATAAAAGGTTCTAAGCAGTGAAAAAGGGTTCTTAAAAGTTTAAAAAATAATTCTGACTGAAAGGTTCCCCACTAAAAATGTTTCTTCTGTGCGTTTCCCTCTCAAAATGAGTTTACCGGCCTCATTCACACTACGAGTACAAGCCTGTGGCCTCACAGTGGAGGTATGGCACACGAACACAGAAGCAGGTGCCAGTACAGTGTCACCTCTACAGCAGATTAGCGAGGACTGGCAAAAGTCTCTGCATGCTGCGGGCACCTCTGCTGGGCGTTTTGAGGTCTTGCCATGTGGCACGGGCGACTCTCACCTGCAGTAAAAGTGTCAAGTGGCATGCGGCGCACATGTCTGGAACGAACTGCATGCGTCTGTGACTGTCGCAGGAAGTTCACACGCATATATATATATATATATAAACATATATATATATATATAAACAGAATCACACAAACTTAATGCATTTACTACAACAATGCAGCTCTCAGGAAATGCGAGTCATGTTTTGAAAGGTAAACCGCTTTCCAACCAGTCAACAGGGCTGTATTGTAAAACGCATCCTTCGATTTCATTACCGATGACAGCAGACATAAAACCGACCGTTTCAATTGCCTTCCTGTAAACAAGACAACTGCTGCAGGGTAAACGGATTTCACAGCCTCCATTTGTGTCCGGCAGTCTGAGTGTCTCTTTCAATAAAATCATCCAGGGATGTCAATTTTGCGGGTCAACGTGGACAACATGACTCTTTTCCCAGAATTTCTGGGAACTTCGTTGGCCTGGAAAACACCTGGAAAACATTTCTAAATTCCACGATTACTGTCAAAGTATTTGGTCTAGATCAGTGTTTCTCAATTGCCTTCACATCAGGACCCAGATTTGACCTATTGTAGCAACGATAAGTAAATGTTTGGTAAATGTTGCCGGCAACCCTGTCAGAACACACCTGGAGCCTTTTTGAGTGGGCCACAACCTCAATGAGGTTCACTCATTACGAGGCAAAGGTCTGCCATTCATGTTTACCTCAAAGGTCTATGGGAAAATAAATGCTAATGCATTAGCATACCTTGACTGTGGGCCTCTTGGTGGAAAATCCGCGGTACCAACCTGCAACAGAAAACATTAAAATACATGAATTGGTATGAAATTACATCATAGGTCAACGTTTGTAAAGGATTAGCTTTCATGGTACATGTTGGTCATAACAGGAGATTGTTAGCTTGACATTCCCTGAAAACAACATTTTAAACGTGATTGATAATTTTGTCAAAACTTGCTTAAGTGAAAAAATGCACTTTACGTAACATATGTTCTTGTCCTTGTACATGCATGGAGAGGGAGAGAGAGAGAGAGAGAGAGGGGGAGAGAGAGAGAGAGAGAGATTCATTCACACCAAAGTCACAAGATCATAATATAAGATGAATGAATACATATTGATGTATTGGAATAGATTCAAAGCACTACAGGTTATCACAGATCATTCCTCCAGCTATATTACTGTAAATATTACACTGCAGTCACTGCAGTCTAGTACACCAGGGTTCTCCGGCTGGCGTCCAGTATGTTTCTGACATGCAGTTTTTAGCACATTCAGCGCTGCTGGAGAACCCAACCGGCCTAAACTAATATCATAATAAGCTTTTGGTCTGTAATAAATAAGCCGGGTTCTAAAACCCTCTTTCTCTGCACAGTGTGTCACCTTATTAATACAATGAGAATGCCAGCTGTCCAATCACAACGTTAGCCGCCCGGAAAACAAGGAAGTGGCATTTTTAATGAGACTAAATAGTCACCAACATAAGTAACTTCTGTTGTTTATTAAGCTAGTTTCCAAGCTACATTTAAGTGCATTTTCACATTAAGATTTCCCTGATAATAGTAAATTGCTTTAACTGTTTGAGAACTCGAACCTGAATATGTCAATTTTTGGCTTAACCAACAGTGAGAGTCTGCAACCGCATAATCTGTCTTGTGATTGGCTGAAAAGATTTTTTCTTTTCTCTTGATCTGCTCACTGAATTCTCCAATATCTCACTGTTTTCTGACTGTTATATTTAAAAACATGATACCAACCACCATATTTAAGATTAACCTCAGACACATATTGCATATATAGTCGAGTTCGGCTGGATAATACAGCCATTATCAAGCAATCTGCTGGGACGCTAATGGAAAATATTCATATTCTTGGCTAGTAATGCCGCGTGCACCTGTGGCCATCTGTCCCAAACACAACTAGACCCACCGCATTCATCGCTGCAGTCGATCTTTCTTAGCATTCTCCTCAGGTGGGCATTGAAAATGGAGAGGTGGGGTTTCTAATTATATATATGACTTGTGAGAAACGAAAGGGCCGTGTCAGTCAACGTTAACCGTTTCCATTGTCACTTTCCATTTAGTGCCGGAACAAACCAAGCTATTGGCTAAGGAACAACATTTGGGGTCTTGTGTTGGGTTGTGTGATATGAAATGACAAATCCACAGTGTGTTGGGCACTAATACCTTTTCAGCATATTAGCAAAGTGGAAATTATTGCTTTTAGCTTGCTAACAAATCTGAAATTAGACGTCTGTGGTGTTTTCCAGAAAGGAAACAAGGCAAAAAACACAAAAACCTGACAGTGTTGTGGTTAAACAGTCAGCTAGAGGCTAAGTGTAGCTGTGACAAGTTAGCAGACAACTCATGTGACATTATAAATGTCTGCATCAACATACAGCTGCAAACAAACAAAACGTGGCCTGATGAAATGTGTCATGTTACTGAGTTTCTCAGCAGGTTTAGACAGCAGACACTTGTTGGGCTGTCAGATTGTTTGTGTTTACAGCTGTGAGGATGTGTGTCTCAACAGGTTTTGTGTTACAGGGCCAAACCTCTGTGGGACGACTCCTAGCCTATTACTACTGCCGTTGTCTGTCTGCCTGTCTGTTTATCTATGGGTGTCTCTGTCTGTCTGTCTGTCTGTCTATCTATCTATCTGTCTATTTCTCTGTCTCTATCTCTATCTGTCTATCTCTATGTCTCTATCTAGCTATCTGTCTATTTCCCTGTATCTATCTATCTATCTATCTATCTATCTATCTATCTATTTCCCGTCTCTATCTATCTATCTATCTATCTATCTATCTATCTATCTATCTATCTATCTATCTATCTGTCTATTTCCCTGTCTCTATCTATCTGTCTATTTCCCTGTCTCTATTCATCCATCCATCCATCCATCTATCCATCTATGGGTGTGTCTATCTATCTGTCTATTTTTTTTCTCTATCCATCCATCCATGGTGTCTTTAGAGGCACTGTAATACCGTGAACGCTGAGCCAGGTTCTGTTTACACTAGAAGGGAAATTCCCCCATGAGCAGAAGCCATCAAACATACTGTCATGTCTTCAGACACACACACACACACACTTCTCCCTCAGCTCTCCGGCGGATGACACTGCAGAAATCTTCAGCGCTGGGAACTCAGCCCACCAGCGGCTCACCGTGACACTCCAAAGCTTCGATTTTCCAAGCATCCATTACCTCAAAAGCATTTCACTGCAGCAAAGCAATCAATATGTACAGGAAACTGCTAACCCTGTGAATCGGAGCACCGATTTTCCAGATCCTGACGTGAAAGTTTAATCTTTCACCTCACTTTCTGACCTGGGACCAGTCTGCTGACACACACAACAAACACTTCAAACTCTGCAGCCTTTAAGAAATTAACAGTTATGTTATTTCTTCTCTTGCTACAAATGGAGAACTTCCAAAGAATGTCGCTGTTTTCCATCCAATGGAAGTAGATGGTGACTTTAACCACCAGAACCCAACAAAGACAATACATCCATCCACCTCAAACCCTGTCCTTCAACTCTATTGTATTTCAAATCTTGAAGACTTAATTATAACTGGTACTCAACTGGTAGAGCATTGCGTTAACACCGCAAAGGTTGTGGGTTCGATCCCAGGGGAAGGCAAGTCCTGATAAAAATGTGTGTAACTTGAGTTTACTGTAAGTCGCTTTGGATAATAGCGTCTGCCAAATGAATAAATGTAAATGTATTAAGACATACAATAGCTTTGTGTAAAAAAGATGCTCAAATTAAAGCCATAATTAGCACAATGTTCCACCTCAGCTAATTGCCTTGAGTTTTAAATACACCAAAAAACATTATAACATCAGGCGAATTGGTTTGGTTTAGATTAGATATTAACTTTTAGTGCCTTTATTTTTCTTTTTTAAGCATGACAATTAAAAATYGTAATCGTTCCCTTATAGTCCTCAGAAGAAAAGACTCACACAGGGTTGGAACCACACAAGTAAATTTTGACTGAACTTTTATCTGTAAAAGGCTGTTGAGTTGGATAGGAAACATTACAATATCTCAACATCACACAAAAAGCTAAACAGGTTTTGATTGTAAAGCTCCAGTTTTTTGTCACTGTACAAAAGAAAATGGCCAAAACATTGCTCAGGGGACATTAAAAATGCCATCTACCAGACACGCACCTCAGGCTGGGCCTGCAGGATTTGTTTGTGAAGCCACCGCAAATGGGACATACATGTATTCTGCTTATCTTTCACCAGATGATGTACAGTGCAGATGAGGAACTTTGCAGGTCTTAAATGTCAGACTGTAACTGCGTGACCACAGGCAGCTCTGGGGAACAAGCGTTTTTTATTACCGACCTTTAAAATGCGACGTGCTAAAACTGAGTCACTTCTCTTCTGATGCCCAGAAGGGCTTCAAGTAAAAACCTGTGATGATTCTGTTCTGTTACCTGAAAGTGAATTCGCACGTCTACACTTCTGAGTGACTTTTAAATTCAAATTCAGTCAACATTGTGACGCGTAACTGAAGTCTCCGCTGTCCCTGTTAATATAAAAAGTAAAGTAATGTTACAGTATGTGTCAAATATCAAACATCCAACTGTGAAAATTCAGTCTTCTCGTAGTCTAGCTAATCAAAAATACATGCTAATCAAACATTTACTGCTGTTCAGCAAAGTTAAATTACGACCCCAGAGGTTTCCTGTTTCTTTCAGCTGTTGTTAAGTATTCAAAATTATTCTGTTTCTGAAGCTAAGACTACCAGCAGCTACAGTTACAGAATATAACTTCACAAGAGGAATACAGAAACAGATTTTTCTGGTTATATACAAAACACGCTGACCCTAAAAAGACAAAAGGGTCAAGAGAGAAAACGAAACAGGACTTAAAATTCTCTGAAAATATGTAGAAACAAAAAAATTGTTCATTTCACACTGCGCCCAGTGAAGAACGTTCTAAGAACAATGGCAAACGTTTTTCAAACGTTACAAATCCAAATCTAAATGTTATCAATCACATTCGTGGAGTAACATAAACTGAACGTTAGCTGAAACATTCTAAAAACATAACAATTTAAGAACATTTTACCTTTAAATGGAACGTTTTAAAAACGGTTTTAAAACAAAGCTGCATACAAAGTTGAAAACCTTAGAGAAACATTCCTAGGACAAAGAAGTGTTAGTCGTGACAGAAAAATAACCAATTTATACCATATTTATGTAACGTACTGATTATGTTTTCAAAGACTTGATTCTCACCAACATCTGCAGAAACTAAGCAATTAAAGTTTCTCAGGAACGTCAGATGAGAAACCTCTTGAGAACATCTTACCTTCACACTGTTCCAGGATCTGTACGGTGTCTCCCAGCTCAAGAGCCAAGCCGTGTGGAACGGACCCACGGAAACTACAGACCACTGGGGAGAGCAAACAGAGAACAGGTGGGTTAGAACTGGAACAACTGACTGGATGTTGTGTTTGGAGAGAAGTTTACATTTTAATGGCAATTCTGTGGAATAACTTGTAAAGCACATCTAAGGACATGGGTTCGAATCTCAGGGGACATGCATGTACCTACAGTAATCTGCTAACAAAAATGACTATAAATCCATCTTTGCTAGTATACATCACTTTTAACAGATTCAATTATGCTAATTACAGAAATGTATAAACTGATTCAAATCCGCTAATCTGAAAAATGTATGAACGGCACTTTTTCCGCTTACATTATTGAACCCTTCAGTTGATTCAGTGGTGATTATAAACCAAAGGATTTGAAGAGTAACTGTATAGCATTTCTCAAGAGGCACAAACGCAATCTGTACATAATGTGTGAATAATGAATTTGTATTCTGTTGTTCAGAATCAGGGAGTTTGAAGACTGGAAATGTGAAGGCCAGTGTTTTCTTTTGTTTAGGCGTTAAACCATTAGGACAAAGCTGCTATAATATTCAGGTCATCTGCAGGCCGTGTGTTTGCCTCTGGGTTGAGCGGAAGAAAATGCGTCTGTTTACGGTCTATTTCTGTGTATAAAATGCTACATGGTGGCCAGAATTACTGCCATATACTTAACAATACTATACTTTTCTCTTTTCTATACTATGACTTTTCACTTTTTACTTTCACTTTCACACTTATTTTAAAATACAAAATCAAATCACAAAATCAACATCAAATGCAGCTATTTCTCTCCACTGTAACCAGTAACCTGGAAAGTGGTGCAACTAAAATCACATTGTATAGATTTTAATATAACATTAAAGTTGATAAGGAATCAAAATGTCTGATGTTTTTTGTTAAAACACAAGCTCCTGGTATTACAGTCCCAGTCCTAATTCAATAGCGCACGTAAAAAACAAACTTGCTTCTTAACTGATGTCACACAGAGCACACAAGCTATTGGATAACATTAACCAGTAACTGAACACCAATTTAGACAACATTAGAGCATCATATGTTATGCAACAATCTACAATCCAATGAATTTCAAATGAATAAATCCTGCCTACATTTTTGGAATATCTTGTTTTGAATATGAAGTTTATTTATTATGAAATTGTAATTTTACATGGATGCATGTAAGTGCCCAAAAACATAAAACATTCAGTTTGACAACGACCGTAAACATGTACAGTAAACGTGTACAGTAAACGTGTACAGTAAACGTGTGAGATATCTTTAGTGATATTTTAGTGACACTTCTGAGAGTCTGGATTCAGTTAAATGGCCATTGTTTTTTTGGGAGCCAAAATCCCCCTGGGAAATAAGCCGTTCCCAGCCCCTTTTATTCTATTCGGATGAGATTATAATAGTCAGTCAGTCGTACACCAGCCGAAATGCCCGGAACAAAGCCGAGTAATTTCTCTAAATCCATTTGTATTTCTGCAACATGATCCTGGTTGCTGGCATGTTTTTCTGCTCTGAGTCTGTACACAGGCGTTTGATGGGCCCTCTCAGGATACAAAATTGATATCCATACCAGCTTTTACCAACATCCCGTCGGACACATTCCCACTGTTACCATGCAACAGGGCTGAAGACAGCGTATGCTTCCACACTGTTACTCGAAGCAATAACAGTGTGGAAATTGGTAATTCTATGAATATAACATTGACAATATCAATATGACAATACATTTTGCATTCATACCATAGTTATATTTTATATACTGTAACCGAAGTCTGGACCGACATATTTCTCTGACAAACAATTATCCTAAAAGCTGTTAGCTTAGAGTTACTGTTACTGTAAAATGTGATAATTATAACTTAACAAAATGACCAATTTTACGTTTGTATTATAGTTATAGCTTCTGTCAAAGTACATTAAAATAGAATCTTACACGTTAGAAACTTTAAACGTGGTAAAAAAGAAGCATTCAGAATCGTTTTAGGAAATTTCTTTTTTATTATTAACTCAAATTATAGTCAAGCAACTAAGTCACAAATCCCTCTTAAACTTCCAAACATCTTCAGAATCTGAAATCAGCTATTTAATTTGTTATCTAAATAACAGCATTCTCAAGACACTGCCAAAATATCACAGTTCTGATCTGTTTACCCAGCCAGTCAGTTAAACAGTGTCTTTAAGGACTTGTCGTGTTTATTTAATCATTGTGATGACATTGTGTCAATTGTTATTTATTTCCAAAGATCATTATAATATTAATATTTCATGCTTGTCTGGATTCTTAAACTGCAGATTCTGAGAAAGCATGAGATCTATATTTAGTGAATTATTATAATTATGAATTATTATATTAAAAAGGCTTTTCATGAGTTAATCTTACTGAAAGACAGACTGTCACAAACAATGCGTGTTTTAAGCACGACGATTTAGATTCTCAACATCAGTTTTACAATATTTGTATAATATTTCAATTGAAATATTAAAACTGAATATGAAATAGAATTAATATACATTAAACTCGAAAGATCTGATATTGCTATGCTAACCAGTGCGGCAGTTCAACATGACAGAAATAAATAAGTAGTCAGACTTTGATGAAGACTTTGATGCCACAACAGAAAAGAGACATTGAAAAAAAACAACATTCTGTGAGGAAATTGCATTTTACTTAAGGCAAGCAGCTCATCAGATTAACATTTGTTTTGGCACCTGTCGGCGAAAGAGTCGCGTGGCCCAGTAGCAACTAACTGCGAACTCAGAACTGTGTGTGTGTGTGTTTGTGCGTGTGTGTGTGATAACCGCAATTCGCGAGGACACTATGACAGACAAGCTAGCTGAGGGAAGGTTAACCCTTCGCGCAGAAAACGGGTCAATAACCAACCCGAGAGTTTCTGTTGAACTCACATCTGCGACAGTCAGTCATTATACACTTCACACTGGCCTGGAGTAACCAATCACATTTCGATCTGGATGCTGCGCTAAACCTGCAGGCTAAATTAAGACGCTTGCGTGTTTGAACTACATGAAGCCATTCTCTTTAACAAATGAGGGACGTATGTAGCGCTTTTTGCCATTCTGAATTATCTCCTGTCGTGCTATAAAGCGCCAAGCGTCAAGCCAAAACGGAACAGTGTTGGCGCGGTTTATCCGCATGACTTAATAACCACCATAAACCACCAGTAGATCTTGGCTTATGGAAAGGCAACAGTTTTCCTGTTCCGTGTTACTGACAGATATTTTGATGCATGTACGGCCCAGAAGAGCTTCACACACGATCTACATTATTGACAGAGATGTTTTACCGGCTGTCATTAAAGCCACACTCAGTCTGTTGAACACTAGGTGGCAGCCTTCTTAAAATACAGGAAACATCCTCTTTTGGGCTCTGTCTAGAAATGTATGGCATACTGCTGTACTCCTATTTCACACTGTTGCTGCAGTATTACTGCAGTGTGTAACTATTAGTCAGCTGTGAGCAAATATAAAAAAAAAAATTACAATATAAAGTGAAAACATTTGTAAATAGTGTAAGTTAAAGTAAATTGGGTTGCTTTTAAACACCATATCAGCTATACATTTACATTTGGCAGACTGTTTACAGTGAATTCAATACAGGGTATACATTTTTATCAGTACTTACGTTACCTAGGATTGAAACCCACAACCTTTGCGCTGATAACACAATGCTCTACCAGTTGAGCTACAGTGGAAAGCGTCCAGTGAGCTACCAGATGAGTACAGTGAGCTACCAGTTGAGTACAGTGAGCTACCAGTTGAACACCACAGTGAATGAACTGGATTGAACAAACAGCACCATTAAGCCACAGCATTTAGGCTTTTCACATAAATCAACTTACAAATGGCTTTAATATCGGAGCCTAAGCGTATTAAACCAGAATAGACAAACATATACAAGGATGGAAAAATTAAACACTGTGCCTTTAAATCAGCATTACATGCTACTATTAGGTAAAAGCATTCATGTTTCTTCTGAAGTAATTTGCAAGATCATACAGAGATGAATTCGCTCAGTTATTCTTCTGTCAGCAACAACTTAGCAGCGCATGGATTCATTTAACAGTTCTGAAAGTTGCCATAGAAATAAACTATTTCCAAAGACATAAACGTCTCCGAGTAGAAACTGTGAGTTCTCATCTTGTTACTACGGTAACATGAACACAGCACAAGCATTATTTCTGAAGCATTTAAAGAACAAAACATGTTCTTCAGCTAAGCCCAATGATGTCTATACATGCAGAGCTATGGCATACTTTTTCCATTCAACTCAAAGGCAGATGTTTTCATATGATGTCCTTATAGCATCTAGCTAACTTGGACTTCTAAACACAGAAATACTGAACACTTGTCTGAACACAAAGCACTAAATACCTACATGAGCACATCTGATTCTCAAGGAAACAGGGCAAAATCAATTCAAACGTTATGCAAACAATTTTTTTTAAAGACAGGATATAGAATCAGAACACACACACACAACACATGCACACACACAACACATGCACACACAATACAACACATGCACACACAATACAACACATGCACACACAATACAACACAAGATATGCACTCACACACCATATGAAGTCACTCGGACCCCCACCTAACACCCAAACACACTAACCAGATGGACCCCACTTCCAAATCCTTACAATTCCAGACACACACTTGATTACAGTTTTTCCCGGTATCCCAAAACAAATCTTAAGTGTCACACAGAGTGTCACAGAATTCGCCAATCCGGCAGTGAAAACAAACACACGTCGGGTACAATACCATCTGCTACGCTACAAAAACATTTATGTGCGAGATCTCAGTTACTGACATCACTTTCCCAACGTGTCAAAAACACATTTATTTCCGATTGTGCTTTTGTCGCTTTAAAAAATGCTATTCTCAAAAGACAGCCATGCAAAGCACAGCTACTATTGTAGGTAGAATTTTACTAAAACAGTTCATTCAGATGTAATACAATAACTAAACCATTGACACATTTGAGAGCTTGCATGTTTTTTTGTTGCAAAATATTGCAAGAATTAATGCCACATTAATGCTGATCTGTTTGCAGATAAAACTCATATCATCTGATGCTTTTTATATTAAAGATTATAATTGTAAAAATATATTTTAAAATGTTTTAAAATGTAAATTGTTTAAATGCAACATCCAACAGGGTTGGGCAAGTTCAAAACGAACATGCAAGTCCCGCCCCAGGAGATTGTGGGTAACTATGTCAGAGCACCAGGGTTAACACACAATGTCAGATGAACGCCAGCCTTAATCCGCTCGTGCTACAAACAAAAGCCACGCAGCGTTTTGCATTTAGTGCAGCTTTCAAATCAATCCCCCAAATCTAGCAGTCTGTGTGTCGCATCCTTAGAGGTGGACCGAATTGTAAAACTACTGTGTTCTTCAGCTTTCATGAGGCCTTCAAAATTTCATTGTTGTGTTATTGTCCTAAACAGCTCTTATGCTTTTATTAAATGATTTCTGTGGAGACGGTTTTAATCAAAACATCATTTCAATTTCACTCAGTGAGGCGACAGTCTGTGAGAGAGCAGGCAGGGTTTTAGCCAGTTTGCGATAAAGTGCAGATGCTATAATTTAGCTTGGGCTTGTGGGTAACCGCTGTGAGGTTTACGAATCTTACCGAGTCATCACTGTTACAGATTCGGAAACCGCTGAGGCCCACGCATGTAATTTTAGCATAGAAATTGTGCGGCCCTGATTTTAGCATGTAGACAAGGCTGCAAAGATGGGACTGCTTTGTTATTGCTTATCTGGTAGTGCTTGCTAAGTACAATTATAGCCAATATAGCTAAGCCATATTGTAATGTGAATTCATTCAGTGCAGACCTGTTTTGACTAATAACTGAAAAGCAATTACTATTATCATTACAGCTATCGACCACATACAGCCCATAACTTTAAAAACATTAAGTTATCGATAACAAAATCGATAGAAAGAAAGTTTCCTGTTGTCCCTGACTTGTAATGTGACTGACGCCTTAGCCATTATACTTACACATTTCACAAGGACCTTGTAATGGCTTCATAACCAATATAATGTATTGAGAATGGAAGGCTAGAGAGAAAGAGAGAGAGAGAGATTACATAAACACGTCTTTCAAAACAGAGCCACCAGTGATGATGCTGAAATGCCCTGTGAGCATCTGATGATGTCATAGTGCTGCCTGCCTCAGCTGATGATGTCATCTGTGTCATCTCTGGTTCACATTCATGTAAAACCCTCATTACAAGAATAACAAGTACTTTTAAAACTTTTCTTATGTTATGTATTAATTTACTTACACTTAACTTCTATTCAAAAACACTGAACAGGAAACTTTTAAAATGTTTGTTTTAACTGCCTCGCAGTTTAACTGCCTCACAGTTAACCTGTGTTTACTTATAAAGCAAAAAAATGCTAATGCAACTCTGCCCAAAATGCTAATTCTGTTGCTTTAGGATTATGATGTTATCATAAACGCATCACAATATAACAAAGCATAAAACATCCTGTATATATAAACACCTTTTCTTCAGTTACTACCAGCATTCAGGAAATGGGGAAAACATACCGGGTTGACAGCAGGCCTAAAGCTTTTCAACAAACTAGTACTACTCACTCAGAATGGGTA
>JBAJNP010007401.1:0-22666 GCA_036877545.1 Yasuhikotakia modesta | reverse complement strand
ATGAATCTAAAATATATGAAAGTCTAATGTTTATCAGTACATTACAGAAAATAATGAACTTTATCACAATATGCTAATTTTCTGAGAAGGACCTGTATTTAGTACCACCTTCACCCATTTTATGGAATATGGTGACATCTTGTGGCTATTTATTGATCTACCGCTTGCTGAACTTGCAAATAAAAGTCCTAACAATTATTGCAGGCAGGTGGCCTGATGTGTGCCTGACAGGCTAATAAAAGTCCTTAACCTATGTGCTTAGTGATTTGGGGCCCCAACACACTATATGCCATTTTTTGTCATTTGTAATTTTTATTTTTAAAATAATTTTAAAATTGTAATGGTGATACCTGAACCAAACAAAATATGATAACAAACAAAAACATGATTTTTATAGGCTTCTGGGTATTGGGTGGGGCGCCCTGTTTCCCAGACCTGGCTTTACCTGACCTAACTTTAACCCTAATGAGCCTGCGCAAAGTTAGGCACTTTGCATGCACCCACACCAAAAACCATATCCCTAGTAAAAGTAAATAACAATTTGTCCAATGTACACAGACTGGCAGCCATTGCTCTGCTGGTTCTACAGAATGAGGAGGATGCCTTCTGGTGTCTTGTGGCGATTGTGGAGGTCCTCATGCCAAACAATTACTACACTAAAGACCTGGTGGGCTGTCAGGTAAATGCTGTTTCCTAAACATTTATGTATACATTTAACCATAATGTTTTTTTAAAAATGGTCGCACTCTACCTTCCTGTGGCTGCAGGCAGACCAGCGAGTATTAAAGGACCTCATGTGGGAAAAACTGCCTCAACTCATGACCCACCTGGAAGCTCAGAGAGTAGATGTGTCGCTCGTCACTGTTGAATGGTTCCTGGTGCTGTTTGTTGAAAGTCTGCCTAGCCGCATACTGTTTAAAGTATGGGATACCTTCCTGTACGAGGGCTTCAAGGTACTTCAAGGCAAAAAGCATTCTGGGAAATGCTGTATTGATTATTACTAGTTGCACAAGCATTAAAAAGTTTCTGCCTGTTGGAGTGGATGTCAGGACATTATTTCTTAGAAACTGATGGAACCATCTGAGGTGATTGTGGCTATTAAATGTACAGAAGTCCACAATGTAATATGTTAAAAGTGAAAAGGTTAAGGATTAAAGTGTTTTTTAAAGTAGGGAGAAATTTCTAGTGGAAAATGTACTTTCCCTATAATGTACCAATAAACTAGCTATTTTCTTCATTCATAGGTGATATTCCGCTATGCACTGGCTCTGTTTAAATATAGAGAAGACGACATCTTGAAGATCCATGACAGTGTTGAGATTTACCATTATCTCCGCCTCTTCCCCAACACCATTGCAGATGGAAGGTGAGATGAAGGAGAAAGAATGAAAGAAAACAGAGTGAAAGAGAGCACTAATGTACTATAAATATACAGTAATAATGGTATAATACAAATATTGCAATCATTATTTTAAATAATATTATTCTAAAAAATTGTTATAAAACTGTCCTTAATTAAATGTGCTACTTAAAATTCAGTCTCAAGGAATTTGTTTTTCCATAGACAGACATGACCATAAATAACTTACTGAGACGTAGCAAACAGAGAATCTTGCATCTGTTTGTGAGCATGCAGCAGATTGGAACAGAATATGGGTCACACGCCTCTATGGTTTGGATGTTTTATTTTTATCTTGGGCATGGTGTTGTTTCAAAAGCACTTGAAAGAAAAGCTTTGTCAGAAAATCTCTGCAAACTGCTGTTTTCTACAGAAAACAAACACATCAAAACAGTTTCTCACAGTAAATGAATCCTTGATTTTCATTCCATTCCTTTCAATCCTTGAAATGATTTTCAGCCATTTAGCAGAGCTCATTGCTCATGCTGGACAGCAGGATTAGTAACTTGTTTTTACTTTGTACTGGCTGGCAAGTCTGAAAATGTAATTTTAGCTCAACCATGGGGTATAGTTTTATATTAATAAACTAAATCAGTTTGTTGGTGTAAATTTATCATTAAAATTAATATTATTGAAACTCTGCATTAAAATTATATTTCCATTGTTTTTATTTCTGGGTGTGTCCATTAAAGAATTAAAAAGCTGTGTTTTTCTTTGTGATTCTAATATCTTTCACTACCTTCATGTATCTTCTGTTCACAGGAAGCTGACGAGCATTGCCTTCAATGACATGAACCCGCTCCCTATGAAGCTGCTACGCAACCGGCGCTGTGTTCACATGGAACGCCTCCATGCTGAGATTAAAGAGCTGGAGAACCTGCAGAAAGCTTACAAAGCTGAGCATGTGCAGTGCAAAGACACACAGCTGGACGCCTTAGCTAGTGAAGATGAAGAGGAAGTGTGACACACAGAACATTAGTTTCTGTTCAAATGCACAAGCTTTAAACTCTGAAAGAGAAACACTTAAAAAAGTGTTAGTTCACCCTTGAATAAAAAACTCTGCTATTGTTTATTCTTATGTCATTCCAAACCATGGGATCTCAGCCTTTTGTGCTTCAAAGCCCCTTGTATCATCAAATAGGAACACAGATGACAGAATTTTTCAGGATGAAAAACATTCACATTTATTTGTTTAGAAGACGTCTTTATCTGTAGGGAATTACACAGAGAGAGCAATTAGCACTTTGCCCTAACCAACAAGCAAGACTACAAAACTTTATTTACAAGTGAGATCATATTCTGATGCTACAGACAGGATGAACAGTAGAAGGTATGAAAGTTGAACATCAGAGCATTAGGGATTAGTCAGGGGTCTGTGGGGTGTTTTTAGACGTTTCTTGAAGCTTGTGATGGTCCCAGCAGATCAGTTGAAGGCTGGGAGTTTAATCCACCAGGAAGGAACAGAATAGGTGAACGTCTTGGAGATTGATCTGGTAGCTTATTGTGAAACCTTTCAACAACTATAAAGGCAGGAAATCTTACAGGAAGTATCAGCAGCAGAAGGCTGAATTGTTGAGGCTGTACCTTTTCATACCTGTGTGTAAATCTATGTACTTTCAGCAAAGAAATGTGCTTCATTTAAACTGTTGATGTTGCTTTTGTATTGCACTGTTACTGTATTTAAGACATGATTCTATGTAAAACAAGCATGACTATATATATATAGGCTTATAGTCTCAGCCATGATGACTGAATATGTCATCCTCAAGCCTAGGAGTCTAGCATGCTTATAATAAACACAAACTGAAACTATAATATTTCATCTTTTTATGTTTGATTTAAAACATTTTCAACTGGCACACTGTTGAAATCAATACTGTACAAAAAAATACAAAACATTCTGTGAATATTTGTGTCAAGCAGCTGTGTTATATAGCGTCTTTATTAAGGGTGGAGAAATTAAGATGTGCTTGTTTGAGTGTTGATTTTAAATAATCAACAGCATTTTTTTAACATTACATACTGCTTTAACATTTCAGTTAACTTGGTTAAAAAGTGGACATCTCAAAAAGCCTTTTTTCCCCATTTTATTACTTTAAAAAACAGGATACATATGAAATCATAGATATAAAAATCAAACAAATCAACAAAAACTTAGTTCAATGTTACAAACATCTTTACAGCAGCTAAGAGCAACTAGCTAATATCATACCAGAGGAGTGAACAGATATATTGCCTATCTATGACTGTATCTGATAATAGAAATGGTTCTATTTCCCCATGTGACAGAATAGAAGCACAGTTTCCCAAAATTAAGAGGAGTGATAGACTCACAATCTGAAAAATAAAAACAGTAGCTTGTCGCATAATAAAGCTATTGTTCTATCAGTGTTAAATCACATGTATTCTAATGCCAAACAGTTCACGTTCCTACAAAAATGGCTCATTGTTTTAAAGAGTTAGAAAGTCCCGGGTCAGGAGCATGCAGGTGGTTATGAGTTTTGCTAGCTTGGTTCCATCTTTAAGCACAGCATTCTGTTTTTTTTCTAACACACACTAACAGACATAACTGTGTCTCAGCTGTTACTAAAGCCATTTCAGTGATTTAGTGAAATGAAAGACAAAAGGCCATAAGCAAAAATAAAGGCTAGCTGGTTTTCAACCAGGCAGCACAATAAAGAGTTTACGCACTTTTAAATTTCAACATTTGGCAATGAAAGTGAAGTTGTCAGCCAGAGTCCGACGCCAAAAACTCCAGTTCCAGTGATCACCTGACACTGGTATCCAAAGCAAAGCAACTTTCAAAGATAGTAGTTGCCAGTTTTACTGACCATTTCTAAACTTGAGTCCCAAAACAACTTAATCTTAATTCAGCAATGCAGGGTGAATCTCACCAAACCTGTCAAGAACATTTTCAGGTCATATTTAACCACAAAATAAATGATGAAAATGCATAAAGAACAGTGTTTCTTTATGTAAAATGACCTGGACTCTTTGTAAGATTCTGCCAAGTTCTACCAAACATTTTACACAACCTACTAAATCAGTCAACAGTTTAGGTTACCTGATAAAACCACTGGTTGTGTCACTACAAACTGCAGTCTTAAGTTTGACAAAAGTAGTTTTTTAAACATTTATGAAACATCTCTATATTGAATGCGCTATAGGACAATTTTAACTATAAATGTTTTACAGATATTTTTAATTAATTTCTGTTTAAATGTATGCCATCTTAGTGCAATATTTAACATGCTTTGAGCATAAGTTTTGTGTGGCAAATGTTAAATCTCTCTCTTTTTTTACTTGTCTTAATTCATGCTGTTTATATCTCATAGATACATCTGTGTTCATTCCATAACTCTGCAAAAAACGCAAGGTCTTTGTGATCTCATAACAATTCATTATGTTTCCCTCCAATGTAAGACACAACAACATGGATTAATCTGTATATAGCCCACATTAATAAAAAGAATAAAGATGGGTGGATTAAAAAATTCCATTAATACAAAAACTTCATACATCACATTAATTCACAAAATATTTTTGCTAAATCTAAATGTGTTAGTAAAAGAAAAGAAATAAATGAACATTCAGTGGCAACTGCTGTGATCTGAGATTGATGGGTTTGTCATTTTACTGTAAAGGGCATGATCAGGCATTAGATGGGCGTGTCATTTTAATATGATGGGTTCATTCTGCTAAGGCTTGTGAGCTGTGTTTCCATTCCAGTTCTATACTGCATTAAACTAGTCTGCGTAATACAGCAGGGGGCAACATTCACTTGATTGGTTAAGGCAAAATGCAACTTTTGTGTGACTGTCCTCTGCCTATACATCAATATCACATCACTGTCTTGCAGAAAATATATACATTGTTTCTTTTTACATGTTGCACAAGTAGGAAGACTTTTCTTAGATGCAGAAATTAAGGTCCGTCCTTCTAGAAACATCCTAAGCTTAAAGCAACTGAACTCTCCGCGGGTTACAGAGCATGAGGAAAAAAATTAAAAGCATTTTAGCAAGTATTTCCCAAATGTAGAGGCTATATTGTGCTGTAATAACATTTATCTGTGCCATTTACAATTAAGATAAAGAACTGCACTTAAGGAGAGAACAGGGCTTTGTGCTATGGACCACCATCATGAAGAAAAAATGTGCAAGATATACATGCTTGCTTAAAGTAATGTTACTTTAACAATCATAATCAAGACAAGCATTCACAATGATGTGAGAGCAACAGATGTTCCAGCCACATCAAAGCACCATGACTGTCCCCACTGCTGATTTACAGACAGACGTAGCCTTGCATCTATTTGAAGGAAGAATTAGAAGCAACAAACCCATTCAGAGTGACTATCTGCCATTAAATGTTAAGATTACGATTTGAAACCATTTCCATCTTCACCTGTTATAAAGTAACCCAGAGTTTCTGTACAGAACAGTTACAGCAGGACTTTATAATCTAAAACTCAGAAACAAACTAAATTTATCACCATTGGAGGGAAACCAACCAACCTTTATACACAGAAATGAAATGCAAGGACAAGTTCTTTTTCAGGCGTGTAAAAGAACATGATCAAATGCATTTCTGTGAAAAAGTGAGAAATGATAAGCACAGATGCCTCAGTATCAATATTGAAAGAAACAAGGGCTGCATCGCAGTATAACGTGAGCTTCTCACATATGCAAAGAAAACCAATTTAAAAAAGGGTTATGAAAATTTACAGAATAAAAACTGTGACTCTACACATTATTAATACTTTGTTTCACTAGATGGCAACTGGGTTTTTTAGTCTTATAAAAAGGACATCATTACGAAAAATGCATCAGGCTTTTAAAATACGCAGCGCTCCAATATAAAGTGCTTCATTACATTGTTATTTCAGTTTTTTTTACAGTTTCTTATTAAAATATTGTATTCCCTGGAGTGAAACCATAGTAAACATGTTACACATTGGTAAAAATAAACATTTTGGAATGTCTTTAAAAAGTCCCATGGGCTGATTTTGGTCAAGCAGAGCTTGTCCCAGGAGCCTGCAGGAAAGAAACAAGTTATTAAACGTCAATGTGAAAAAGAGATAATTATAATCTGGAGGAGTTAGTTCACTTCATCAATCTTCTTCAGGATGAAATGTCCAAAAAAGCGTTCGAATTGCATCGCAAGAACTGAAGCAGTGTGAGTTGCCATGCATGCTGAGAGAGGGATAGCAAATGGAAAGACTGTCTTGAAACCAGATTCTCATTCCTGTAATTCACTAGTGCCACTTACAGTGAAAGATTTCCTGTCACTTAACTGGTAGAGCACTACGTTAGCATTGCAAAAGTTGTGGGTTCAATTCCCTGGTTTTCACACATACAAATTATACATTGAAAAAACAATATATCAGTAAGACTTATAGTCTGATTGTAATGCCAAATGCATATGTATATTTCAAGTAAAAACCAATAACATCCTACTAAACAAAACAAACACATTCTTGCTGAAGTAAAACCAATCCAGAGCATTCCAAGCTTTTAATATTCTGTCCAATAAGTTAGATGTTTTTATCTGTAAAATTCCAATTCATATTGGATCTGCATTACTGAATGTCATCAGGCACAACATACTGTGGATGATCCATAATGGCAACACAGTGATTTTAAGGCAATAGATAAAAAAAAAGTTTTAGCTGCCATATGACTTCAAGACAGTCAAGAAAAAGAAGAGGCAAGAATGGAATTTACGAGAAAAAAGGAGAAAAACAACCCACAGGTAGAAAAATAGACGTTTATGCTCTGTTAGTGCAACGATGGATGAAAGATGTATGATGGGAAAGAGTTAGTCAGCATGCAGCGACAGAGACGGGCGTGTTCTGCAGTAATGTGACCAGAAAACAGAGGGTGGAGGTGGGCAGGCACACAGACAGAAAGATGATCATGTCTTGAGTGAGGCAGACCACCAGCGCGTGCTCTGATAGGATACAATCAACCAGCACAGCCAGAAGCAGGAAGTACAGGTGAAACTCCTGCAAGTCTGAGCAGTCTGACCCTGCCACGCCCTCATCACCACTCACCATGGTCTTAACCTCCGTCAACTCTACCTCTTCCTTGGAACGGGAGCGCTTGCTGCGACTCCTCTCCTCCATGGCCATTGACTTTCTGCTGTTCTCCACAAACTCCTGCAGGGACAAAGGGAAAGTGGTGTTAGAATCAAAACATCTGAGGAACCTGTGAGTACTGATAGCCTTGCTAAACTTCATTGTTAAGCCCCCTTTCCACTGCAGATAACATTCAGACACAACTGTCAGAATTCGCCCCCTAGTGGCAAATATAATGACATTTTAGTTCAACATGAGTGAAACTCATAGGAGTGAAGGCAGTACATTATCAACTGAATTTACATCCAGTAGATGTATCACATACAATCTAGCTGCTACAATCTAAAGCTCAAATCGAATAAAAAAATTCTGTATCTGCACACATCACCAACCTAATCAGCCGTTGTTCAACTCTCAACAGGTAACAAATGACATCCGGTTTATCAGCCGACCTTTGTGGTGTGGAGTGAAAGACAGCTTTAGGGTTTTCACAGTAGCTGTTTATGTCTCTATGATAATCTGTGAATATGACTGGCCCCTCGGGTGGTGATTAGCAGGCATCCCTCATCAGATTACTCATTATATTATGTCTCTTGGTTTGCATCACCAACATGAGCACCACTATGACAACTAACTGCAGCCAGGAGGAAAAAACGTAAATGTTCAGATTTTTCTCTCTGTCGTGTCTGTGCTGTAATCCAAACTAAGAATTAAATTCTTGCTAGAAATTTTGAAAACAGCTGTGTTCGTGTGTTGCAATCATTTATTTCCCCCCCCCCACTTACCTCGTAAATGGCCATAGCTGACATTACTCAGTTGCTATTTACAATTAGGTTGGACGGCTTTCATACCATCTGTGAACCATAATGGAATCCACTTCACATGTATCACATGTAACAACCCAGTGTGGAAAAGTTATGCCACTCCTGCGGCTCACTTTGTATGGTATGCATAGCACTTGCAACACCGGTCATGAGTTTGAATCCCAGGAAACACACAAACTAATAAAATGTACCTTGAATGCACTGTAAGTCAATATGCATAAAAGCATCGGCCAAATGCAGATGTAGATCTAAGGTAACCAAATTTGACTATGGTTTACACCAAAGCTCTAATGTATAAATTCACTACAGTAATACCAGTAACTGCACCCTAAACAGATAGTTTTACCGAAACCATCTCTCACAGGGAAAGCATTCTGTATATTTCAAACACTAGCTGTACAATGTAGCACATCAGAGGCAGCTTTACTCTTCCATCTTTATCTCACAAAACTTATGGCTGCACAATTTTTCTGGCTATCAGAAAATATGAAACCAAATTTGTATGAAATTAATTTATTTTTCTAAACAACTAAGCTAAACAGCTTTTTTAAAATGAGCTGGAAGTCGTCTGCTGAGAAAATCTAGGGCACCATCTGAATCTTAAAACATTAACACATCCAAGCCAACAGAGAACCTGAATTTTAAAGGAACACAAAGGAACCTCAACAAACCACAAACATGACCCAGATGGTACATTCTCAAAAGAGAGATTATTTGTGGTGCTCTCAGCGGCACAGATCCAGCCTGGTGACTCACCATCAGAGCTTTGTCCATGTAAAACTCTCTCCCAGGTGTACCATTGTTGTATTTGGTGTCTATGGCGAAGCAGAGGAACAGCACGTCCACCACAATCTCGAAGATGGACAGGAAGCAGTGTGCCACCAGAAACGCAAACAGACACACGATGATGAGTGGAAGGACCCACTCTGTGTAATCTCTCTGATAGTTCAGCGCTAACACACCAGCAAACGCAGTGCACGTCACAATTAAGATCTGTGTGGACATAAATGCATACATGTCATCGGGTGTTACTGTTCCTGATTAAAGTTTTAGCATCAATCATACAAAGGTTCTTAATTTAGCAGTTGGAGACACTAAGACTGTGTGTAGTGACATGCCAAAACAAGATTATTCATGTCTGCATTACCAGGGTGTAAATTAGCTGCCTTTATGTGACTAATGAAGCTCCTTTTTATATAACCTCCTCTCGTTTTCCACACTTTACCCTCCAGCCTTATCTTTGTTGGCCATGCCCCCTTTTTTGGAACCCTTTTTTAATCAGGTGTAAATAGTGCTGAAACTGGGGCTTAATGACAGTTTAAAATCTAAATGTTTCCAATCTACAAAAACACTGAGACAAAACATTAACTTTTAGGCCAACAGCCTGTTAAATGCTTCACAACCCACATCTCTTTCTTACCTTGCCCAGGAAGAGTACAAAATCTCCTACAGTGTTGATGGTGGCCACTCTCAGAGCATTCTCCACCAGTATCATGAATGCATCCCGTGCCGAGGTGCAAAAACTGGTGCTGTTAATAGCTGTTGCCGCATATGCATTCTAAAAAAAGGTTAGATTTGATCTGGTTATTGCCACACTGCAATCATAAATAGAAGACAATTATCTTATCAGCTTGCATTGACAAACCAATCTGAAATATAATCTAGGAATATATGTTCACATATACTCCACCACCATTGTCCTATGACCCAAGACAATTAACAGTACATTTTATATGTGGTCCCTGAAAATAAAACCCACGGTGTTGTTAGCGCTATGCTCTACTAACTAAACTACACAACACTCATTAATCATTATATTGTCGCTGTCGGTCAGAACCCATGTACCTCTAAAATCATTAGAGGTAAAAAACTGTGTAAGCTATTAAACATTGTATCTTTAAGTTGGTATTATACCATATATTGCTATCATGTACCGTTGTGTACCAACATTAACACAACATATGTTGTGTTAGCATGTTTAATTGGAGATAAACGGAGAAGTTTATTGGGAGAAGTTTATGCTCTTGCTGATAAGAATGGTACGGAAACAGAAGCCGCGTATAAGTCTGCGGTCACGTTGAGGCTTTTGACAAGAGACAAGGCTTTAAGAGCTAATAGGAAATAATGAGTGTGGTTACATACAACTTCCTAAACTTTATTTTTAAAAGTTTAAGAGCCATGAGAGATGCAATACCAAAATAAAGCGATAAAATAAAAGTGAATGTGTGCATAGAATGTGTACGCAAACAGTTTTTGAAACCGTTTGGCATATAACTGATACACATACCTGAATCATGAATAACCAGTGTTTTAAGGACATTTATCTTAGATAACATTTTGCTTGACAAAGATGTTTTTATTGTTGCGACTTGAAGAAGTGAAGTACTGAAGAAGAGGCGGAGTCTCACACACAAGATATTTTCAACACTTTTTAGTGGTTAATCATTTTGAAAATTTACACAGCCATGTGGAGACTGACCTATAGTATCGATTTATGAAAAATGCAGAAAAGCCTGAAAACTGAGATATGCTGTTTTCTTGTGGCCTACTTGTTGTTTATGCTACCAATGCAAATATTTTTGAGTGTAACCTATTAACTGACCCACCTGATTCAAATAGTTGAGGCACTTCTCCAAACACCAAAGACAGCAGATACAGGCCTTCAGCAAACAGCGCGCACAAGCATTTTCCTGTGGGTTGTGAACATGGAACATAAGCAAACATTACCCACAATGCAGTGCTGCTACACATCGCTGCTGCTGAACAGAGAACATTTATCAACCTCTTCAGTAATTCTCCAAATCTGCTTCTATAAAGCTGCTGATAGCTATTACAATCCATATATCCCCAAGATCACTGACCATATATCAGGTAAATGATACGAAATGAGGACAGTAATAAATAGCCTGTGTAGTTACCTTCAAAATATATCCACCCAAAACAGCACAAAATACCAACATAAGCATTTAGAGGAGCGTTTCACACCAAGACTGATACACAAAATAAAGGTGAAGTCAAGCTTTAACTTTGGTTCACTTAATAGTCAAATATAAAAATAAAGTCAAAGGATACTGAAAGGATAATTAAAAAACAGCACCAATAATTTTTCACCCTGGGAAACTTTCAACATTATGACAAGTATTGTATTACATAATATTAAATCTGCAAGTTATTCATTAAGACTCTTAAGTTGAGATCCAGCAGTGACCCAGAGGCTGTTCTCAGAAGCTGTGCTCCTACCTTTCCCTTGAGTTGGTTGTGGATGTACATTAGAATAAGACGAGGAATCTTGACCAAGGTGATGATGAAGGAGCCCTTTGCCACAGTGCCTAGGTGATAGCGAACCAGCCTCAGCACTGACGACAGGATGGGCGCAACTGGGAGTTTGGTTTTGTCCCTAGAGTGTTGAGACAGAAGACATACGAGAAAAAAATCCATGAATGTCACCTTACAGGTTTATCAGTGTGTGCAAACAATCTGCAATCTCCTTCAAGAATACTCAACAGGGCAATCTGATGTGATGTCATACAGGGCGAGGGGTCCCTGGTTACACAGTGGACCAGCTGTCTATGCAAAGCTTATGGTGTGGGTTTGAAGCAAGTTTAAAAAACTTTTAACAGAATATTGTGGCACTTGCAATATTTTCTTACTGAGGAAACAACTGAAGTGAGTGATACAGACCTTGTAAAATAATAGGTCACCACAGCACCGGCAACAGTCATCTGCTGACATGCCAGAATGAACTCACTGATCCAGATCAGCCCCACCGCATGGTACCAGGTCATGTACTGTAGCCCGCCTGTCAGCCGGAACTCAACCAGGCCTGTGTCCTCGTTCTTCTCTGGGTTTCCTGTGACCAGAACATATAAGCTTATTGAAGACAATTGGAGTCTTTTACAATGCTAATACATGTTCTAGAACAAGCATGATACTGAAAGGCAAAACTGGAGAAATTCTGCAGTGCAATGAAAATTAAAGCACTTTTTACATGACCTGTTAAAAAATGCCTTGAGCAGAATGCGATATAAAAATCCTTTTTTAGGTCTTCAGTTTGAATTAAGAAGTCAAATTTCAGTCTTCAAAAACATCATTCACACAATGAAGAGGACTTATAGTGCAGGCATATTGTAACTGGCAACTTGTTAAAAATGCTAAAATATTTAGCTAAATAACGGCATTAATGTTAAACTTAAACCTATTTTGATCTTTTAAAAAACACAACAATGTTTAATAAATAATGAGTTTTATTTTTAAATAAGTAATTGCTAAAAACTCATCTTCATCTTACCAGTGGTGCCGAGGAAGAGGAGAACAAGGATCCAGTAGACCCAAAATAGGGAGAGAGCGAGAAAGGTACAGAAAGGCTGCAGTACCAACAGTGGAAGATGTATAAACACTTTTCCTGCAACGTGAAAAAGGGCGATAGTCAGAGCCACCCTCTTCCTCATAAACAGCATCAGGAGCAACAAAATCCCCTGCGGTGGAGGGAAGAAGAGAAATTAGCAGCCCAAACTCTTTAGCAGAGATTAAATGAGTTTTCATTTCACTTGTTTTGCTTTCTCTGCTTACGGTGAACACAGTGGCTGAAACAGCATAGACAAGCAGGCCTTGAGCGTGGTCCTTAATGTCATCGTTCATGTCACCACTGGTGATTTCTGTCTCTTTTAAATCCTTAGACATGGTTTCATTTGCAGTTATTCTATAGTCTATGTATAACCACCAGAGAACGCCTGTTCCTCCTGAAAAACAGTACACAACACAAGTTAAAATTATAACCAAGCAAGTATGTGCACTGATCTAGTCCTAGACTGAATAATATACTACCAATGTTAAAACAGATACTGACATGCAATGAAAGTCAAAAACCAACATGATTCCATGGCATTCATTTTAACCTGTATACAAATACATATTTAAATATTATAATAATACATTAAATTAACAGTATTTTATTGTGTACTGTGTTTTAAAGTAAAAATATGGATAACTTAAACAAAAAAATAGGTTAATGTTTCTATGCTTCAGGCTAATGTTTTTATGTTTTAATGCTGTTTTTATGCATCCCTAATGTCTGTGTTTAAATTCAAAGTGTCTAACCAATCAGATTCTGTTATCATCCTTCACACCCAACAGTATGTAAAAAAAACACAGAAAGAAAAGATGCCATTAACAGCTTAGAAGGTGAGAGGAAAGAACAGAGAAAGAAGACTTGCCCAGAGAACCCAGAACCACCAGAGCGGTGAGAATCCAAACCAGGACAGCAGAGATGTAGCGAATTATCACCATGAGGATCATAGAAAGAACTGTGACATTCACAAAATAGGATCAGCAGTTAAAGGAACATGCTTCACACACAATTAGTAAATCATAATGTGTGTGTCTGCAGCATTTTAGACAACAGGAAATATTTTTTTTGCTGATGTAACCTAGACTGTGTGGATGAGGAACAGTAACATCATCCAGTAACATCTTAGACTAGAGTGGCTATCCAATTAAATCCAGGTGGACATAATCATATCCCACCGATTATTTCCTATTGTCTTCCTAATCCGTTTTACCCAGCAAATTGTCATAAATGTTATTTCATGTTGTCTTCAGGGGCTGACAGGACACTTGCTATCATGTGACAGTGGCCGAAAATAACACAATAATTATAATAACAGCCCTTATGTTTAGTTTTATTTTTGTTATTGTTTAACAGAGTAAAACATAATTGGCCATGATCTGATAGGGTTACCAGGGGACTGAAATTATCCACTCATTATCAGAAAATTAAATCAATCGGGCTTCAGCAAAAGCCAGAGGGAAAAGCGTTACCTAACGCCAGCAGACAGAGCCCAACAATGATCTCTTTGCTGGCCGCCACCCCGGTGATTAGCCTGTTTAACATGCTGTTATCACTGACAAACGTGACCACAGCTTCAGCAAACTTAGCATAGCAGGAGATATCCACCGGCGTGCAGCGATTAAACACTGGAAGAGCTTTGCTGCAGAGAAACAAAAGGCCAGAGGATAGAGGAGAAATGAAGGAGGAAAAGAGGAGCTTGGACTAATAAGAGTTTGTTTGTTAAGGGTCTGTTTAATACCTCTCTGGTACTGGAAGTTTGGGACACTTTTCGAAGCGCTCAGGAAGCTGTGGGTACTTATGACCGGGTAACTCATAGGAACAAAGCTCTGACCCTAAGAGGAAAAAGGGATTCATTTACATTAAAAAACAGTTAACAGTAACAGAAAAACAGTTGATGCTAGCTTAAGGCCATCTCAGACATCTCGCCCATAACCACTGACTAAACGGCTGATTCTTAAGGCACACAAAATTGGAAACACTTTAGGAGTTTCAAAGACATCATTTGATTGGTTAAATTCTACAGTATTTTCAGGAGACGTGTGTGAACCATGATAATATAGATTGCAAACGGCGGTTTTCCTGCAGCAATGAGTGGATAGATAAGTAGATAATTTGTTCCTGGCCTGTGCCTATCATACTGGCTGGATATATATTTACCTCATGTTTTGTTTGACCAGTGCTTTGAGGGAACAGTGACGTCCTGCTAGTACATCTGTGACAATTACAGCATGTTTTACACATCTGCAATGACTAATTGAGCGGCTGACTCACCATTCATCATAGCAAACCTCCTGAGGTCGCTGTATGTTGTCAGTTCCTCAGGAGGACATTGTGACACGCACAGTGCCACAGACTTGATCTTCCTCTGAATGATGTCTATGTTGCATGGATCCAGGAAAAAGACGTATCTGTAAACAACATAATCACAAATTGAACCCCATTTGTCTTTGTTTTGGAACAGGAAGGGCATTTAACATCAAATCTGATAGAAAAGTCATTTGTTTCATTGAGAGCCTGTGGACTTATAACATGGCATTGTGTGATAAAAATCAACTTTGAACAGCAGATATTTTTGTCACAGGACTGTCTTTTGGCAGAGACGAACTGAGAGCTTGTGTACGAGCCAAGCCTCCACTGTAGCCGTGGCTCTACTTCAGCTTTTCATTCGGTGTGAAGTGGGCACCGCGCCCACGCAGGAACGTGGGGCCCATTGTCTTGTGTGCTCAGCACAAAAACAGACTGTCAAAAACAGGTTGACGTACGTGCTTGAGAAAAAAGCACTTAAACATCAACACAATGCCTATCAAAACAGTCTGGCCAAAAATGAGGTTAACTTTGAGCAAGGGTGTTTGTGGTCAGGCCAAGGTCTTTCTTCAGATTGGTTAATAAAGCAGTTTTGAAAGAAATGTAACAGAGTTCTCTGGTTTAGTACCAGAGGTTAGGTTACACAAATGAAGTCATAAATATAGATATATATACATAATATATATACATAAACCAAGCATTTAAAGGCACATATCATGGAAAAAATGAACTATTCTTTTTAAAAGAGATTGATGTACAATGTAGACATATTTTAGCATTCACAAAGTCCCTCCCTCCCCAGTCCACTTACAAAAAACAGGTCATTTAAAAACATTACCACTAACAAATGATCACTCACATCTACATGCCAGCATGCTAAGATCAAGTAATAACAGATATTACTGTACATTAAAGGTACAGTAGCAAAATCACCATGTTTAATTAATATATAACAATGAACTGTGTAATTTCTGTGCCACTAGCCTCACCAAAATTGCAATAATTATGACACACTCACTGCCTCACAACTTGTTTGGCCAAAGAAAACTGAGGGGACAATATTAGGTTACCTCTAGAATATAATTATATTAAATAAGGTTTGACAGTAAAACATTTCTGTTATGTCAACAGGACTGATGAAAATGAACACTGAACCAATCTAACCCAAAGTTTCCTTACAGCTTTTACACTGAGCCATAAATACACTGAATGCAGATGCGATCTAAAGATAGGACTTAATCCCGTTAAAACGAACTGAATAAGGTGAAGGATTGTGGGCAGCAGGTACAAACAGGTACATGATAGTGTGAGCAGCCGAGAAAGTAAAACTCAGCTAATTGCATTAATCAGGTGAACTTTGCTTGGCTAACAACATCAGCTTGCTAACTCAGTCCATCTTCTCACACACACAATTACTTGCCCAGCACACAATTTTTCCAATACCACAAAGTTCTATGAACAAAAACAGCCCAATTCCCAAACACCTGAACAAGTGATAGTGTCAATTTTGTTTTTATATGGATATTATATTATATTGTTTTAAATTGAATCATGTGAAGACCATTAAAGTGTTGGCCATCAGAAGTTTATTGTAGTACGCTGTCATTCCACAGTGAGTCTGACCAGACCACCCAGAACTCTCTCTTTTCATCACTATCAGCACTAAAGTATCCATATAAAATACTGGCTAAATAAAGTTTTACCTTCTGTGTCACAGTGATATGTTCCTGACAGGCTCAACATTCTAGTCAAGGTCAGATGTCACATTTGCTATAACATGGTAAGTGTCAATCAGAAAGGTAAATGTCCACAGCCACAACCCTGCAGCCTACAGCAGCTGTGTAACAGATTAATAGTGTTTTCTTGCATTTCATACTAATAAAAGGAAACTAATAAAAGTAAAGAGTTGCTCAGACACAAGGCAAAACATATTTACTTCCTAATCTAAAAGACCTAATCTTAACATTCTTCACACACTCTTATTATGAAGCACTTTCATTAGGCAATGGGCCCACGGGCAAACAGTGTGATTATGTGTGTGTGTGTAGCTGTTCAAGACTCATTATTGCACATCTCCAGTGTCTCTGTATTTGAGCTGAAATGAGAAGCAGATGAGAAATGAACAGTCATTGTTGGAATGAACAATCTACTGTTGAACAATCTACTGTTGGAAATCCTCACTGCAGGTGATGTTTAGCACATTCATCTCTGAAGCTTTTATGACATGAGTAAATGAAGCGATCATTCACAGCTATAATGTTGTAATTGGATAAAACAAACACTTCAATGCTTCTTAATTCACACAGATGGGCGACACCCACCCACATGCCAACACAACCCTCTCCTGATCCCAAGTAATCACTCTGCAGACTGACAGAGGCGTTTACTGCCTTTAAAGAAAAACCCAATCATTTTTTCTCTTCTGCAAGTCATTGAGCAACCAATATATAAGCAAGAAATACATTAAAGGACCAATATGTAGGATTTTTGTAATAAACACTATCCAAAAACCACGCAGAGTGCTATATATTTTGTTCAGATTTTGTTGTTAGTATGACTGTTTCATTCCATATGAGAAATAAAATGATTTACTTGTAGTTATTTAGCATAAAACATTGTCAAAAGTTTATTAAAATGACAAATCATGATCAAATATTAAGGTTACAAACTTTATTTAATTATTCAATCCTTAAGAATTATTTGTTAGTCCCATCGGATTGATTTTGATGATAAACGCTCTGTCACAGCATCAGAGCTGCATCTCTGAAATTGTGTTGAATATGCAACTTCAAGCTGTAAAAATTACATATAGTGCTTTAAAAGATTCACTTATTATAATGCATGCAGCATATAGGAGTTGCATCAAGAAAGGTCAAACATTTGGCAAACACGTTCTAGAATTTTTTTCTGTATTATAATTATTATACATGCAGCCACTTCAATTTAAATGAGAAACTATATGAAATGATAAACAATTAAAAATAATATATAATAATAAATTTAATATTAGCACCTCAATACAAAAGCGTACTTTGGAAGACTGCTTCACACTAACCAAACAATCCAAACTCTCTCAAATGGACTTGAGTTTACTCCAAAACCTCTAGTGTGAAAGTGCCCCCAGAGAGCCTTTAAATACCATTAAATACAGCGGTACAATATTAGCTCTGTGCCAGCACAGTCATCACTCTGACAGCTCAAGCAAGCCATTTTCAAACCATTATGAAGTTTGCTTCTGCTCTGACAAGCCATTGAATGCTTTGGCAAATGAATAGCCTTGCTTAAGAATGATGAGTCAGATCTCAGGACCATCTCTAAAAAGCTTCGTATAATATACTTTGACCACAGCGGGGAGTGGAAAAAAGTAATTTGACAGCAACGAGTAGGAAATGGCCCAAAATACCTGTCTTTCCTGCAGGCTAGCAGCCATTAAGGGCCGCACACTGTGACAGCACCCGTCCTTAGGGTCCTCCTGAATTATTTAAGGCTCTGAGTGCGGAGCTCAAACAGTCTCCTGTCGTCCGTGTGTAAAAGCCAGATGCTGGCATTTGCATTGATGCAATAATCAAGGGGCAAGGAGCCGAAGCGCTCTTATTTCAGCCGCAACCATTCAAGATGGTTCAAAAATGAGGAGATCGGAAAAACTAGGGTAGGGACAAAGTGTACTCACTTCCTGTCAGTGTGGTCCAGGCCACTCAGCCGGACCCCTTCAATTGGCTCGTTGCGCTGGCCGCATGTGTTGCCATAGCTGTCATATCCAAAGACCAGCCTGGCTGCGCCTCCCGTCGCAATGGTGAACCCACAGATGCCACACTGGAATCAGAGTGAATCAGCATTAATCAGGGAAATAGTCTGTTCCAAAGGATGTAAGTACAGGCTGAGATTTAGGAAAAACAACTCTTAAGCAAAAGCTAAACAATAAACAGCATTCATAAAAGCCTAATTACTCAAGCTCTGTCAATAAATTAGCAGGCTTATGTGAATCTCTTAATTTGGCATTTAACTACAGCATCTACAGTACAGGCTGTCAAATACACTTTATTCTAATCAGTGTACAAAGACAAGCCATTTGTCTGAACAGACTGACTGTAAAACAATGCTGAATGACAGAACATAAACAGTGCCATCAGAACAGATTTGATGATTAACACACATCTGAAGTGAGACTTTGAGTGCGAGTTCATGATGGGCGGGGCTAATCCGCATAACTGGCAAAAATATTATCAAAGCGAATATACAAAATCTTCAGATTTTTGTCAAATCTATGCAGTTTGTGCAGAACTAAACTTTGAGCTCCCAAAATGTATTACTTAATTCCCATGACTATTTTTAAAAAAAGGATTGAAATAAGACCAATTTACTAATAAATTATTAAAATCATTTTGTTAACTAGTATGGTCAACTGTCAAAAAGAGCATCAACATTTTGTATTCACTATAAACCTTTCCATGTACTCATATTTTTATAAAATGTTCTGTTACAAACAATAAGAGGCTAGTTAACTTTTTAATATAAAAGAAAAGAAAATATAATTGCCATGCAGGCTTTTTTAATTACATTTTCAAATTACAAATTACATTTACAATTACAAATTACATTTACCCCATTTATAAGAAAGGTAATTCCTTCAAATTAAGCAACACTTAATACAACATTCATGATTGGATGTTAAGTATTGTCATTAAAACTGAGCAGAATAAATTATCATGGAAGCTGAATAACACTGTGCATGTTACATATTATACATGCTACTAACTCACTGTATTCAAAATAATACTAACTTACAAATGTTACAAAAGCCTTAAGTACAATGACATATTAAGCATTTCATAATGACTTAGTACTTGCATAATGTAAATAACTAACATTAACAAACCACTGTAATGCACAGTGTGGCCATCATAACATGCATGTGATCATGGTATTGACTGTAATTCACAATTAATGTAAAGTGTTGACTTGCCATTCCCACGCAGAACAATGTAAATAACAGGAACCATGGCAGATCTGTGCAGCTTCGGTCCTCTAATGGTTTCCATTCTCTTTTTGTCCTCTAAAATACAAACATTACAGCTTTTTTTTGTAAATCAAACAATCAAATCACAGTCAAATATGATATATTATACAACTTTAGATAACAGGCAAATATCCTGCAAACAAGAGATAAATAAGGCCTTACAAATGTTACCAAAAACATGAATTTATATATTTTAATTAATATCAATTCCACCTAAAAACCAACAAGCTTGATAAATAACAAATCATAACAGAAACTCATATAACAGAAATTGTTATATAGCCGTGTGTTTGACACCCGAAGTTAAACATAATATTTCATGTTGACAGTCTCGTAAACGCACAGCAGCCCCAAACAAGCTGTCAAAACACGCTGTGCTTGTTTACTAACACAGTACATAAGTGTATTATGATCAAATGCATCACAGTGCTGCAAAACACCATCAAAAATCTGCTTTGTGTTTTGATGCAAATACAAAACCATCATATTATTGTTGGAATCAAACGCATACTTCGCTATGTTCGACTGCATAGGACATAATAATAGGATTACACGCAGAGCAAGCGACAATAGAGCACCTCACTGGCCAGTCAACGCAATCATCCGTGAAACAATGTATCTCACCAAACGAAACAATGTAACAAACATCTGAATAACCTATCAAAGCATCCGAGGGAGACTCGATACGTCAGTATCGACGCAACGTCGCAAGCATCGCTTACCTCTGCACTTCCACAGCATCCCATTGCCGGAGGGAGGTTAGGATCGCAAAAAAACTAAACGCTACACCACAAGAAAACAATAACCCCAACCTGCAGGGAGTTGACGGTATATTCTTTACCCTGCATTAATTGCGTGTCACGCACTAAAACGATGCATCGATCACGTTACCTAAACGGAGGGCTTTCCCCAAGTATACCGCATAATGATGTTTGTACGGTCCTCTAGTTCCAGGTAAAAGAGATTATTACTTTAGGATTTATCACCCTACACTTCCTGGTGGGTTGAGCAGGTGTAGCCGGAAAAGAACAGCAGCCGTCCAATCACACGGCACCTTGGATGTGGGCGGGACAAGCGCTGAATGTTGGGACACTGGAGGAGCCCGGGACGTTTAAACCGTGTGCTGATTACTGAAGAGAGCTTCTATTTTGCTCGATTGTATGGCCTCGCGAGTATGATATTATACTGTATTCAGAAAGACATTCATCCTTTTAAAATTTAACTCTACAAATTATTTAAAATCTACAATTATTACCCTCAATTGATAAATCATGACAACGTGTTTGCATTGTTCAACTCTTTTGCAAGTTTAATATCATTTAAATAATAGTGATTTAAAATTACTTGTACGGAAAGTTTGATTGTACTTAAACATTTAATGTAGCAACTAAACCTAGGTAATTAAATTGAAATAGATGAATGTTTTTTTTTTTACAAATGAATGTTTATTTTGCTTATAGACCAATTATACAATTTTTATGATGTTTTTAAAATACTATTTCTTTCATACATTTTTCTACGATAACAAAAGTTTATTTCTCTCAATTTGTATAAACTTTATGATGCTTTTATCTTTATATGATAGTGGTGGCTATAAAGTTACCACTGTTTTACAGTAAATCACAGGGTTAATCAACAGCGTCCTTGTTTGTAAGTGAAATATTATTATATGAAATACAAAATATTTATATAATCGAAAAAGACTTGGCCTTCCCGGCAACAAGGCGAAGATATATACAGTATAGTATAAAAATATGACCCGGCCTACACGCTAAGCGCAAAAGCACTAACGTCAGTCCTTCATAGTCACCGTCACCGCCCAGATTCAGATGAAAATCTGTGTCACTGCCAGGAGCGCAACAGCTGTCAACACGCTATAATATCCATCTACTGCAAAATGATGACGTATATTCATATAGGCGGACTGTTCCTACCAAAACCCTTAATTCCCATTACCTATAGACAGAACATCTAGTTTACATGAAACACCATTACACAGAACTAGAATAATAATAAAACGAAGATTCGAATAATAAAGGAGAATAAAAGAACTTAAATATATTTCAGATCCTACCTACAATAATAAAAAAAACAATAGTATCTTAACAGATCTTAACAGGTCGTTTTTCTTTGGTCTATTTTTCTTAGACGTCACCTTTAAAGTTTCTTGTAGCCTACTTTAGAATAACTAAACTCATCAATCTTTTAAACTCTATTAGGGTAATTGTCGCACCTTTATCAACCGGGACCTCGGGCGATAGGAGCTTGATGGTGACCGTCTCAACTCGCTCATCTTCCGCGGTGTGCAGCATTACAGCGCTCTGCGAGAGGTAGAGCCTCAGCTAAGATGCCAGGCTGGGCCACAGAAGAGAATCATTGTTCCATTGTTTTCTGTAGTACCAGGGAGTGAGTGAGTTATTGTGTCCGTATGCGTGTGTCAGAGAGAGAGAGAGAGAGAGAGAGAGAGAGAGAGAGAGAGAGAGATGGAAGGAAAACAAGAGACATTTCACCCACTTACTGTACACTGTACACAACAAACGATTTTTGTCTAAATTAAATTTTCATTAATATATTTGTCCACTAGATGGAGCTCACATAAAGCAGAAACCGTAAAAACACAACCCAGTTCCTTTCAACAATCTCAGCAAGCGTGTAATGTATTTTTTCTGCCAGTATGATGAAATAATGTCTTGCTTCA
>JBAJNP010007400.1:0-22667 GCA_036877545.1 Yasuhikotakia modesta | reverse complement strand
CACACACAGTCACACACATTTACTATATTTTATACTATATATTTTATAAAATTTTATATGTTTTCTATATTTTTGTAGTGTTTCCAAAACATTTCACATTTTTGGTACAAATTTGCCCAATATGTAATTCTGTAAACACACAACACACACTTAACTTATTTTTCAGTTTATTTTAAGGCTAAAAGTTATTTGAGTTTTAATAAAAACAGCCTGAGGACAGAGGCCACTCAGAGGTTGTTGATGCTCTTTTTTTATTTCAAGAAGATTAAAAAGTAAAAAAAGCAACCGAAAAGAAACCAAAATTGGAAAACAAATGGGCCCTTTTTCTGTTTCTTGGAAGCACATTTAGCATGAACCAGGGCAAGGGTGCGATAAACTACCTTGATTTCCACACTGAGATTTTTTCTGTTGACTCACGGAGCACTTTTACAGTAATATAGTGCTTTTTGGTCTAAAATTGTTAAAAATTATATCTCAAAACATTTCTCTTATTTGATCACGATGTAGCTATGTCTTAATATGTGCTCTGAATGCATTTAAAGGGTTTGTTTTTTTTGTCCTGTTTATCCCAGCGGTCAAAATGAACAGCCATCAGTTCATTATCATACCATTAGTGTTAGCAGAGTTTTTGCTAGTAAAAATGAAGTTTGAATAATTAAGCCAAGCTTTTCTGTTTCTATATTGTTACTTAATACATTTTATATGCAGTTTAATACTTTAAAAATTCTTAAATATTAATTGTTTGTGGTCCATATGAAAATATAATTCATGTAGGATGTTTGGGTTTCATATAGGTTTGGAATGACACTGATGGTGAGTAAATGATGGGAAAGTTTTCATTCTTATGTGAACTGTCTATTTATACATACATTTTTTCAGTGTCCTTTTTGTGTTTCCCAGATCAAAACTTGTGAAACGCAAACAAGCTTAATTGGTCTGTTTGCTTTTAAAAGCATTGAATTAAAGGTTAAAATGATAAAATGATATTAATCATTAAACTAAAAATATCCAGTTTTAATACACATTATAAAGAAAACATTCCTGGTTTGGTGTTAAAGAACATTTTGTATATAGACAAAAATGTCTATATAATCCTACAAGTTACCAAAACTCCGGTTTTATCCTAAATAAACTGTTATTGAGCAACAGAAAGGAAAGGGTAACAGAAGAGTGGGACTGTAGAGACAGAGTAGGAGGTTATATCCTGAAGTACTCGTGCCAGTACATATCCTTGTGCCTGTGGATTGGCTCTGAGCCCTGCAAACACTCCGTCCCTCTGGGAGGTTACTGTTCCGCATTCGGTTCCTGTGACAGAGCCCACTGATGCCACTGCAGTTCACTTCATCAGAACTCTGGAATTCTGGGAATTCACATACAGCGTTTCTCTGAATTTCAGTTTGGAGAGCTTCAATTACTTCAGCAGCATGAAAAACAGAAAAGGGTTTTTTTGTTGGCTGTAAAATTTGCCTCTTAGAGAAATTACTCCAGCTTTTTAAGTGATAGAAATAACATGTGTAACTTGTGTAAATAGAAATAACATGTTTCACTTTTGGACGGCTGCACAGGCTGTCTTTGTAGTATTTAGTAAGTATGTCCTTGTAGTATGTAGTAAGTATTCCTAGCGCATCTTGGTTTCCCTTGGGCAGTTTTCTCTGTGCTGTATGCGACTGTCTGTGCTATATGTTTTTAGTAGGTACTGTCCATTCTCCAAGCTCAAGACCTAATTGGTTATTAACGACACTGATGAAACGTTCCCTGCTGTACTGAACTGTGGTACATGCCTTCATTAAATGTCATGGGAAAAATACAAACTGACAGTTTTGTCCCAAAAAAAATTGCCTTGGGGTCTATGTTTCTGTTCTTTGGGGTAAAACAATATTGATTTGCTCTGTGTTTCTTAATGAGATTGTATCTGTGTCTGTATATGTGTGTATTTATGTACACACACACCTACACACACACCTACATAAATATAAGTGTGTGTGTGTGTCTGTGTGTACTGACTTTATTAACTATGACTGTGTATGAAGTCTCAGTTTTGAATCAATTAATTTACACAAACAAACACACTGATTCACAGAAACTAACTGAGCATTCAGCACTAATGGCTGTGTAACATCAGTCTTACAGCTCTCTGTGTCGCGTGTGTCACAGGTTCCGTGCTGGACGTGATCAAGCACATCATTTCCAAGGGGGAACACAAGACCGGTGTGCTGGATGAGGCGAGTATAGCCACCGTGCTGAAAGAGGTTCTTCAAGGTCTGGAGTACCTTCACAAAAACGGACAGATTCACAGGTGAGATGCGTTTCTATGAAGTAACATGGAACGTGTGAGATGAATGCTTGCTTGTGGGCTTCCAAACATTTGATGGGAGGAAAAAGGACGTTTCCAGAGTTCTGCCACTTTTAAACAAAACAAAAGATGTATTCAAAACCCCACTGGTTTCCACAGACGTGCTCTGTTGGAGATCTGTGGACCTCTATGGGTTTCTATCAGCGTAATCTCACAGCAGCTGAGATGAATGATGTCATTAATGAGTTTCAGTTGAAAGAACCAACTGGTTGAGGTTCTTCTGAAAGTTGTGAGAAAGTTGTGAGATAATTGGAAATTTATTGACAAATTACATTTGTTGTTTTAACAAATTCATATTCCTTTGCTAGTTTATCCAAAATGTGTTCCTTTCTCCAGACATTAGTGTGTGTTTTCCATCAATGACTTACTGAGGGCTAGTTTAAATGGTCACTCTTGCTCCTGTTAATATAAATTGCTTTCTTTTCGCTTGTCTCGTTCTCTCTCTACAAGCAAGGGCCGGTTAAAGCAGTGTAAGTAATTCACAGGCTTTTAGGCTGGTTAAGTAGCCATGACTTTTGAGTTAGGCTCTGAATCTCAATGAAGGAGACCTTGTGTGCTTCTTCACGGCTGTGCCGCCAGGCTGACAGCAGGTAATTTTTGCCTTATGAGACGCTTTTAAGAGTTTTTCTAGATGTCTGACACATGCCCTGATGCACAGGGTGATTTTGCAAGCTGGAGTGAATTTTCTTGTGCAGTCAAAGAAAAATAAACTAAATTGAGCCTGTAAAATCCTTTGACAAACACTGTTTTCTTTCCAGTTTTGATGTATTTCCTGTTGAGGAAATTTAATAAGTTGGGACTTATTAAAGGGTAAGTTGGGACTAATAATAAGTTGGGACTAATAATTAATAAGTTGGGACTTGTTACTCTTTTATTTACTAAATTGCCTTTTGTTACATCACTGCCATCAATTATGATTTTCTTTTTGCTAATTTGTACTTTGCCCCTCCCACTAATTCTCATTCTAGGAAAATCCTGATTGGACAGTGCAAGATGAGTCAAAATTATTTTTGGTCTATTTTGCCAAAAGACAAACTGAATGTTTCAAATGGATGTATTGGCATAAAGCTAATTCTGATGGTTTTTAGTATACTGTACTATATATTTATAGCCTCAAACCAAAAGACAGGAACTAAAAGCCACGTTACTATTTTGGTTTCATGGTTTCTTTAGTCCTATCAAGGCTGTGTTCTGGATGCATGAGAGACGGGAAAGGCGGGGGTCTGAGACGAGCATGAACGTATGTTCGCATGTCCTTGCGCAGCGGTGCATATTTGCACGAGAAGGGCAGTCACACAAATCCCGCCGCATCTCTGGAGGCCGCAGTTAGACCCTGAGGCTTAAGACTGGCACGAACGTCATTCCTCACAAACGAGGAGCGCAGCAAAACTCCTCCTCACCACCATGAGAAGTTCAGAAGATGGGCGTAACATGATTTCTCCCTCACAGCTTCTCGCAGAGTTTCTCACCCTCACCGCAAATTGTTGGCAAAAGCTTCAAGCTTGTACCATTGACCTGAAATGGACTGAGATTCTTTAGGTGTGAGTGTCGTTTGGTAAAAACCAGATTACGTCACCATGGCCTCCACAGAGGGTTGACATCACTGCCTAGGCTGTAAGCAGTCTATATCTCTTAGATCTCAGGAAACCATACTGCTTTTGTTCTGACATTCTTTGGATTGCCCTGTACCATCTGGCTTTTATATGGTGATGCAGTTGCATTCTGGGAAGTTTTCAAATATCTCCAGGAATGTAATTATCAGGGCTGTGATAATCTGCCACAGTTTCCATGCCCTGCAGTCTTTCTCTGCCTTCAGTGAATGCTTACATTAACCCAGGGTTAAGCGTAATGTCAATGGCATTTTTAACACTTAACATAGGGGCACTTTTAACCCTAGGTTAGGTAGCATTTTGCACTAGTAGATTTGTTCTCAGACTTGTTCTCTCCTCTTTGTACACCTCAAAATATGTACAAAATATGCAGACAATTTTCAGCCATGCCCACAACATCTGTTACATTTTACATGTGAATTGATTTGGAATAGATGTGTTATTGTGTTTTGTTTTGCCCAGCAGAAGTAAATAACTGGAGGATCCTGTTTGTTCAGTCAGGGTCCCCACAAGAAAAATAGATTTAAACATACTACTTTTTCTTATTTCAAAATGTACTAAGGTTTGTGTGAGGGATAGGTTTTGGGCAGATTGAGTGTTAGGGGATAGAATTTAAAAAAAAGCAAAAAATGTCTGTGGAAAGACGTGTGTGTGTGTGTGTGTGTCATGCAACTAATATGATGGTTTTGTACCCCTGAAGCTCACGATTGGAAACAGCAATTTGATAACATAAAAAGTCTTGTTTTAAATCTTCCTTTTTGGTCCTTAAGCATCCTTAACTCACATCTCTGCTGCCCTCATCTGGACAGAATAATACATTGCAAATCACACACGCATCTACCAGTGGAGGTACAAGAACACAGAGATGGACTTTACATCTGCAGGGGAGCAACAAACAAGCCAAATTAGATTTTATAGACCCTTTGAGAGTCACTTAAAACTGTGTAAATCTAGAATCTAGGACTTTGTCTGTACACAAGCACACGGCACGAAAACTCATGACTGCATGATCTGAATTTCTTGGAGAAAAACAGATGATTTTTGTCTTTCTGTCAGCGGTGAAGTCATCAGACGGGTTAAACGCGGGGCAGAGGGAGAGATACGGCATCGGCCTTATTTGCATCCAAATAAACAGTCTGTTACCATGACTACTGATGTTTAGATGTCTGTGTAGCTTGGTATCAGCGAAACAAACACACTGGCAGACACAAATCTTTGGTTTCCACACACAGCCCATGTTCATTTTAGTGACTTTACTAATCTGTGTCCAGTCGTACCCTCCTTAGTGAACCACATCTGTATTCTTGCAGACATCTGTTTGTGTCTAAGAGACAGACTTATTTGTTTTTGCTACAGGGATCTGAAAGCAGGAAACATTTTGTTAGGAGAGGATGGATCAGTCCAAATAGCAGGTACAGAGTTTCTCACAATTCATCATATATTTCACATCACTGTAGCTCTTACCTCAGTTGGCATTTATTGTGCAGGTTGGAGGTCAATGAGACAAGTATCAAAATGTTAATAAGCACAGCTAACAGAGAACGTTCTCAGAACGTTGGCCTAACCTTCTCTGAAAGTTCTTTCAATTTTATAAAAATATTTAGTGGTAAATTTAGTAGAACTTTAAAATATTACATATGTATTAAAATAGTATTCTTAAGTTGTGAAGGGAATTTTTTAGTTACAAAATTCAAAAAAGGTTTAAACAGCTTGAACATTTTTAATAATTATGGAGTTAAAGTTATGGAAACATTCTTACAAGCTAAAACTGTTTGCTTGATATGTATCAGTTTGAAAGTCCAGATGGCAGCATTTGCTGTCTTATGTTAGTCAGGCAATTTAGGTTTATAGTTATCTGGTAGTTTAGTTATTTCAGTACATATTTTACTGAATGCTTTTTTAACTTATCTCTTTAGATTTTGGTGTAAGTGCCTTCTTAGCCACAGGTGGCGACATCACGCGAAATAAAGTACGTAAGACGTTTGTGGGAACACCTTGTTGGATGGCGCCAGAGGTGATGGAGCAGGTATGTATCTCGCCTCACCACCAACCTGAGTCTTATTTCACTTCATTTTTGTCCACACACACACTCTGAACTAATCCAGATTAACATAACAGAAATTCTGAAACCGGTTTTTATTTAAATTTCCTCAGAAGGGAAACAGACTGAATTACATGGACAATTAAAGCCTCTATTTTGTCCTTTTCAAATGTAAGAACTTCAGCATGGTGGAAATTGCCAGTAAATGCTGGCATATGGACGTATCTGGAACGTTCAACAAACCATTTAACCGTTTGCGTGCAGGTGAAAGGTTATGACTTCAAAGCAGACATCTGGAGTTTTGGGATCACAGCCATAGAACTGGCCACCGGCGCCGCCCCGTACCACAAATACCCTCCTATGAAGGTGAGGACATCTCAGGTGCATCTCCAAAGAACGTTAACAGCCCTAATACAATCCATCAAAACATCAATCTTRTGGGACGTTGTTTTTTTTTTGTAGTCTATGTCTTTATGAGTTTACATTTGGAAGACACTTTGGATCGACATTCAAGTTATATGTTTTGTCAGTACCAGCCCCCTGGGAATCGAACCCGTGACCCTTTGCCCAATGCCCTACCAACTGATTTACAGGAACACCACACAGATGTTTGAGAAGCTTTGTGTGTTTTTAGGTGCTGATGTTGACCCTACAGAACGATCCGCCTTGTCTTGAGACGGGCATCATGGACAAAGAGATGGTGAAGAAATACGGCAAATCCTTGAGGAAGATGATCTCGTTGTGTCTGCAGAAGGACCCGGAGAAAAGGTTCTGAGCAGATCTTCAGTGTTCTTGTTGATTCTTCAGAATTTATGACGTTTATGTGGATTTTGGCTTTTCTGTTTTTCAGACCAACATCATCAGAACTTCTAAAACACAAATTCTTCCAGAAAGCAAAGGTAGGCGTCCTTCAGAATTTATTTTAGTTATTAGCTATGTTATTTTTGTATTTATGGTATTTACGTCCTAAAAATGTTCTTCCATATTATTACTGTTTTACACATTTAAGAATAATTGTAAAGCCATCAAACTATGATATGAGATTCATCTATTCATCAAGTATGTGAATTAACAATGTTAAATTTAAACTACATTTCATTTTAGCAACTTTACAAAATGCATTATGGGATATTTATTAAACAGGGAGGAGTTTCTATGTCTGCTGGGAGCTTGTTGGTTTTCTTTCTCTCACTCCTGTAGAGTCTAAACGTTTGTCTGCTCACGTATATGAATCACAGTTGAGTTTCATCCAGCATTCCTCTCATGTCTGGGTCAGTGCCAGAGTTCTGAATATAACCAGGGATTCACATCCCAACATCCCTTTCCAACGGGCTGAAAAATTCCCTGCCAAGTAGAATTCCCATTCTTCTGTTTGAAGCAAGCCAGTTCCACACTGAATTTCCTTTGTGGAAAAGCAGGATCCATGTTCCGGTCCAGGTTTTAATCGGACTGTTTATTTAGTGGCATTTAATATTACGTTTCCTGTTCCGTGTTTTTTGGCAGAATAACGAATTCCTACAGGAAAAGCTGCTTCACAGAGCGCCTACGATAACAGAAAGAGCAAAAAGGGTAAGAAAATCATAATAAAAATGCATGTATTGTTTTAATTAAAATTGTCCAATATGAAAAATACATCACAAACATCTCGTAACTGCATTCTATGCAAGTTTGATAATACGTATTACCTGTAGCTGTTTGTACAGGAAGAGCTTGTGTTCATACATGTTGTCTGCTTGTGTGTTTAGGTACGACGGGTTCCGGGTTCGAGTGGGAGACTCCATAAAACGGTGGATGGCGAGTGGGAATGGAGTGACGATGAACTGGATGAGGAGAGCGAGGAGGGAAAAGCTGCCGTCGCAGCTTTGCGGGTAATGTGTAAAAGTCACACTGTAAAATGTTGTGTAGTTCTGTAGTTGTTTGTTTGCACTCTTGGTCTCTTTGGACGACCGGCGTTTGTTGTGGCACGTCTCACCTCTGGGCTCTGTGTTTGTTTTTGCCGCTTAAAGGAGCAGCAGTCCAAGTCCTCAAGGCGACAAGTCAGATTCTCTCAGCCCCTTGAGCTGCCCCCACTCAGGGTTGTTCAGTTTTTCCATTGATAAAGATGGCTAACCTCACAAAGGAAGAACACGGAGTGTGTAGGGACAGGAAGCGCTGGTGCAGCTGACAGGAAGTGCTGGTGCAGCTGACAGGAAGCGCTGGTGCAGGGATAGGAAGCGCTGGTGCAGGGACAGGAACTGCTTGTCATCAGAGTAACACTATTTAGCTGGCTGATGTATTTGATATTTAGTTAATATGGTAAAAATACCTTGTGATTTGGAAGATCTGGTTAAAATATTATAAACCAGTAAAAATCATACAGTTCTCCTTTTCAGGCAAAAGTGTTTTTAGGAACTTATAGCTGTCATGGTGTTATGTCACAGCCTCTTAAAACCCTTTATGATAATGTCAAGAAAATCGTTGAAGGAAAATACTGACCTGATTGAATCAATGGGTAACAACAATGGGTATTGCTGAGCAATGCATGTCCTTTTTAATATTATAAAAACATAGCCAAGCTTCTTTGGAGAGGAAAAGATGCTTGCAAGAGGAGGCAGAAAGATGGACTTGAGAGTTTGCAAATTTCTGATAGAATAACGTATAATGTGTTCTTCCTGGAAGCCATCGGTATCACTTTTTAATCTGTAACTGACATCCATACTGACCAAATCAAACATCTTTGATAACAAGAGTGTGTTTAACATCCTTTATAATATGCCTGGCTTGTAATATTCTGAGCAAATTTCAAAAACTATTTTGAGCACTTCTAGTGTCTATTTGCCTCTTTTTGTTGACTCGGTGATATATTCCTCACTTGTAAGTCGCTTTGGATAAAAGCGTCTGCTAAATGACTAAATGTAAATGTAAATAATAAAGCCTCCGCTAGGCTACGCACTAACATTTATCTGGTTGCTTCCAGATGCTAAGTTTTGTATCCCCACATGGTCCCTTGGCCATTTGGACACATGTAAATGCGTTTTTGTTTGGGTTTAATGTTTGTTTATGGGTGTGGACGTACATTGAATGTTTTTGACATTTTATTGAGTAGAGTATGTTTCACCCAGAGGATATTTGCCGCCAAAGTGGAAATATTATTGTTGAACTAAAACTATAAGCGCAAAATACTTAAAATAATGATGTATATAAACATCCAAGTCCATGAAGGATCATTTCTCCCTGCCTCATTCCTTACTACAGCTTGTTCTGGAAATACAGTAACGGCAACCACCGTACATGACATCAGTTGTATCTGGCCTCTCACCTTTGCCCTTTTGTCTCCTTCACACAGTCACCAAGAGTTAAAGAAGGACAACAGAATACAGAGGTAGGTGGAGAAGAAGTGTTGCCTGGGATATCCAGATTAGCTACTCTGTACATTTGCCCACAGAGTACCGTATCCCATAATGCAATGTGTGTGTGTTTATATGCAAATATTTGTAGATTTTCCCGGCATTCAGTGGCCAGATTCAGCCTGAACTACCTCAGAGTGTTGCCCAGGGTCCACCCAACACTCAAAATAATGCACCTAACACGGCCCCATCTCACAGCCAGGTAGGGCCAAACACATAGTTCACACAACACTTTAAAGCTACAGCTTTGATACAAGTACAAACCCAGTCATCATCTTTTCTCTATCTGTAGGCCCAAGTTCCTGGAACCGAGTCTCCCATCAGTTTGGTTTTGAGGTTAAGGTATGTTGTATGCATGTTTATAGGACGTTTATTGGGTAGTTGACGTGGTCGGCCAACACTAACACTGTTTCATTGTATTTTTACTGTAAACATTACATTTGTTTTTTTCTGCCCTATAGAAATGTAAAGAAAGAACTGAATGACATCCGGTTTGAATTCATGCCTGGCAGAGGTAAAGCAGCTATACATGTATATATAATATTTAATGTGTATGTATATACACACATTATATATTGAATGACACTGTACAGATCTTACAAATATGATTTAATGCAAAATCATTGTTTTATCCTCCTGTCATTGCATGACACACATCTTCTTTCGCTGTAGACACAGCAGATGGGGTTTCTCAGGAACTGGTTACAGCTGGTCTTGTAGATGGGAGAGATTTAGTTATAGGTAAGAAACACTGATCACAGCTCATTTTCCATCCTGTTTAAAGTTTTAAATAAACTGAAAGTGTTGGTATTAAAAAGCTTGAATGCATGATGCCATCAGGATCATGCAATACCAAATACTCTAAACAAATATTAATAAACACTGTATACAAATACTGGCAAACACTGTTTACAAATACTGACAAACACTGTTTACAAATACACGCAAAAATCCAAAACTCATGTTTTCTGCAATGTGCAACTGTTACATTACAACAATACAGAAATATTGTATTATATCTTTAGACCTCACTGAATCATTTCATGTCTTATGTCAGGGTAAAATCGTGTATTTTATAAACCTCTCTTTTGTGTCATTTCAGTCGCTGCTAATTTGCAGAAGATAGTGGAAGAGCCTCATTCCAATAAAAACGTCACTTTTAAACTGGTGAGCGACAGGTTGTGCTAATACCACCGTATGCTAATGCTAATCGCTGTTCTGCTGTAACGGAACACGTTTTTTTCAGGCCTCTGGTGTCGAGAGCTCTGACATTCCTGACGATGTCAAACTCTTGGGCTTCGCTCAGCTCAGCATTAGCTAAACTTCAGCTCTGTGCGGGACCACGACTTGCCTACAAATGTGAAAACATACCAACACTACCAACAGAACGACACATTAAAATATTTTCCCTCTCTTAATTTCCCAAAAGAAACCACTGTTGCCAAAGAGAAAAGCGCCGTATCGCCAACCCACAAGAGAACATGACAACTGCTGAGTTGCACAACATGAGATTTGTCATCAATTGTAGGAATCAATAAAAAAAATAAAGTTTACGATTAATGCATACAAGTATGCAGTTATCATCACAACACGATATAACCTTAACCTTAGCTTTTTATATTTATGCTTTCAGTTCCTTTTGTTTATCTGACTTGTTTCTTTACTTTTGCACATCCAAACACCCCTTAAAATAATAAGTTTGCAAAATGCCTCTATTTTGTAACTACTGAGTGCAGATGAGGCGAATTGATATGATCGAGTGACTGTGGTTACAACTGCATGTACGTTTCTCAGTGCCTTTAAAGAGAAACAGCTAGCGTAGCGCTTAATTGTTTTCCCAGCACTTTTGTATTATTTACCCGGAAGGTTCATTCAAACACACCGGATGCACATTTATGGTCTTGTTTTGAAATCTTGTTTCAATTCTTTGGATGCTAAAGCTAAAATGTTACGTTTTGTTATGTTTCAGACGTTTCTGATTGTTGTAGCAACAACAAAGAAGTTTTATTTTCTAGACTGTCGTGCAGATAAATATAAGTAGTCAGTACAGCAGGTAGTTGTACATTTTGATTCTAGTAACAAGCTGCCAGTTTTAGTAGCTAAATTTGGTTTATCAATTTATGAACAGTTTACCCCGTGATTAACAACCTACACTGGGTAAATCTGATATTACTGTCCCATGCTTGTCTAAAACAAATGCCTTAATGATTCTACACACTTTAACATCACCATATCTTTCTCTCATTTTTACAATACAATTTACGAATTGTAGTTTTCAATCTTCACTTCCATGCATTATCTGTGAATTTCGCATAATTTATAGCTCATGGAAGTGTTACTTCCTGAAGGAACTTTTTCTGCTCTGAAATTTGACTCTTAAACTTTCATGCGTGTTTCTTATGTGGATGAGTTTGATTGAACTTGGTTGTAAATAATGTCATTTGCCCTTGGTTTGGTTTAAATGGGGTTTTTCACTCACAGCCTTGGTGTTCTTCATAAATAAGGTGATGGGTAGTGTCGGCTGCACACATTGTGAGTTGTGTTGGTTTGTCTTTGAGGGAGCTTGTGTTCACAGGTTGACAACTGGTTCACAACTGCTAAACTTTTAAACCTATAGAAACGTGTTTACTTCTCATGTAAGAAACCTGTAAAAATGCAATTTAAATATGTTTTGCAACAACAGCCTGGAATAATGTGAGCATATATGCTGTCTGGCCAAAAATATGTGTACTCACCTTTCTGATTAAAAGATCTGGTAATTCCAGGTTTTTCTAGACTGTCTGTTTGTGGTTTGACATTAAGACTTTACTATAGCAAGATAATGATTAGAAAAGTGTCTACTTGCATTTAGAAAATTTAAATGTATCTTAGAAAATACATATACATACATGTAACTTTAAAGCATTAAATCATTTTTAAAATGTCTTCTGTTTTTCAGTTTTATAGGAAGGAACTTTATATAGGAACTTTATATAGGAACCAATTATTTTCAAAATATTTGTCAAGATGATTATTAGTTTTAACTCCAAGTTTCCCTCCAGCTCTGTAGTAACAGCGGATTATCTCTATTTCATCCATATTGCTGTTTCCCCAACATCTTCATAGTTTTCTTCATGTCCAACCTTCTCACACAACTGCAACTGCATCACTGGATCCTACGGCAGGTTCCCAACCTGAGAAACAGTGTGTGTGTGTGTGTGTGTGTGTGTGTGTTAGCTATACAGTGTTTGAGGTAATAAATTAATGAAGTAAAACTAGCTTCTCTTGTTTTGTGTATAATTTAAACAGTGTTTAAATTTTAAAGTTTACTTACAGTTAAACACCAGTGACAACTTGCTCATGCTTTGTAATGTATTAGGCCAAGTTCCTATTATTGTTTTATTGACAAATCTGGCAGTTTTTGTAAATTTTATTTCATGTGCAACATAAATGTTATAAAATCATAGCAGGAATATATTTATATAAGGTATATGCACACAAAACTCAGATTCTGAAATGCTAATGAAAATGAACCAAGCAAAAAAAAAAAACATTTGCAAACATTTGCTAAATTTAAATGTATAAATACATTAGACTATATATTTATGTGTCTAACTAAATTGTCTTCTTAAAGCTGCAATCTGTAACCTTTACAGTAACCGTTTAAGGTTGAGCAAGCACGACACATCAGTGTTCAACACATCAGTGTTCAACACAATCTTCTTACTGTGATTCCTAACTGTAAGTTTAAAATAATGATTTTTATGATTTATAATCAATCACATTAGTTTGGTTTCATTTGACTTCCAAATGTCATGAAAAGTTAGTAATGTAACCTACAATTTTATGTTTCAATCAGACAGCAGAGAGGTCAAAGTTATGGATTGCAACTTCAAGGGCTGGTTGTCTCGATTAAAGCATGTTGATTCTTGGGTATGTGATCATTTCTGATGTTGCAGGACAAGCTGTGATGAGCTTCTTAGAAGTTGTCCTGGTTTCAGGTTGAGTTGTCACAACTGTGGAGGTTTTAGAAGAGTAGAACTTGTTGCCAAAGTAGTCCCTCCTCTCATAGTTCTCACTGATAGTTCTGGTACCAATGACTCTTTGTTCCTCAGGTGCTGTTCGCAGTTCTAACACGCTGATCTGTCGCCTTTGGTTAGCAGGGCTGGTGGAGGCCTCCTTTGTGACAGCGCATTGCCTGCGATCTGGTGACATGTTACAGCAACACTGCAGCTTGGTCTCTGCTTTTTGGGGACTGATCTGAGATGGCTCTTCACGTTTTCTTGCTGCAGACTGAATGGAAATGAATGAAGGAGATGCTGGAGATGATGACCTCTGTTTGGCTGTTGGAAGGCCAAGCCCTGGTTTAGAATGTTCTGGTATTGTTGAGTGGATGTTCTGGACCTTTGGTGATTTGCTTGACCCAATACTGATTTTCCTTATGTTACCTGAGGTAGATGAGCCTTGGACTGCCACCATTGACTCTCTGAAGAGACCAGAGAGTCCTACGATGTCAGAATCAGATTTCAGAGTTGATACTGAGTAAAGGGCCTTTTTAATCGCCTCTTCTATATCCATAAGTTTTGCAAGCGTTTGCTCTTTTAAACGGATTATCTCAGCCCCAGCTTTCTCTAGGTCTCCAAAAGCCATCTGCATGGAGGACATCATCTCAGGTTCCAGTGTTTCTGAAGCACCTCTTGTGTGTTCTGGAAAGACACTTATAGGGTTGGTTTTCTTCTCCTGTGGCTCAACCCAATCCGGTACCTTCTCAAACATGTTTTTAAGAGATTTCACATCTACTTCACTGGATTCTTCTTGCATTTCCTCTACTTTTGAAAGTATGTTTTTCAGTTCTTCCTGTTTCTTTAGCTTGTCGAAGATCTCGATGACAGCTGTGACGTTTCCCTTCATGATCTCGTCCATGTGCACTGAGAGCCTCTGCCTTTTTTCATCTTCTGTTTCACGCCTTATTTTCTTCTCTCTCCTCACCACTTCACTCTTCTGCTGATCCTCACATTTGTGATTTGTCTCTGCTTTGTAGGTCCCACTCGAGGTGCCATCATTTTGAGGAGAAGCTCCATTGGGCTGTGCTGTGTTTTCAGATTGCTGAACTGCAGAATTGTTGTTTGTATGCTCAGAAAAATCTTTGGCCATCTTGATTCTCTTGGGTTTTACTGGTGCTACTAATCCACCTGCCTTCACTCCAAAGTTTTGAAGTGTAGTATGAAACCCTGTGGTGGATTCACTCATGTTCTGCAAGCTTTCTGGGGAGCTTTTTGGAGATTCTTCAAGAACCTGTGTGGAATTCAATGTTGCATGTGTGGAACCTTCATTCCCTTTGACAATCATTGACATATCATTAGGCTTAGATTCGTGGGCATCACCACTATGCTGTAAATTGCAAAAGGCATCTACAGAAGACATTGGGTCTGGACATGAATAAGGGCACGATGAAAGTTGTTTATTCTCCTCATTAGCTGGTTTTGAACGGGTAGCTTGGCCTTCACCTTGCAATGGTCCGTCTACAGTTGCATTTGGGTTGGTCTTAATTTTTAACTGGTCTGGTTTAGGTGGGATTGCTGGCTTGGGTCCAGTGGTAGTTTTACTTTTCTTAATAGGAGCGTCTGTGGAAACATGCATTTGATTTCTCAGTGGTTTGTTTTCAGACGGTTTTAGGCAAGGAGCTGTGTCAACTTCCTCAACTGGTGCTGGGAAAACCTGCTCTTCACCTAGAAGCCCAGAACAAGAAGGTTCTGTTTTATTTTCTACAACACCATCACTTGGCGGCTCCATACCTGTCACCTTTTTGTGTCCTGCATATCCTTTGCCAGAATTCTTATAAATCATGGCAGCTCGGAAATCCCCCGTTGTGACATTGAAGTTGGACTTTCCCAAGGAATTGAGAGCTGCTTGTATGCTTCCTCTCATAACATCTTCACTTTCTTCTTCTACATTGGAGATCTGTGGGGGCTCTATGTTCTCAATTAATTTACTGTCTCTATTGATCTCTATTAACTCATGGTTTGATGGACCAGCATCATCTTCCACAGCATCAACCAGCTCTGCTTGAAGAACAGCTTCATTACCTTTGAAGTCTTCACTTGGCAAGATTCTTTCTATTTTTTCATCAGTTTCACAGTATATTTTACTCTTTGGCTGCATTGGTTCTTTTGTTTTATTTGGTTCGTTAGTATCATTTTTACTTTTCATCCCACTTTCTTTAGATGACAATTTTGACTCTTTGCTTTCAGTGGTAGACTGCAGAAGAAGGCTAGTCTCATCCAAAATGCTACTAAAAAGGGCTCTAATACTTTTAACATTACCTGATATAATCTCACTTGTTTTCTCTGATGGCTCTGTAGAAGCACTCATATCAATATCTGATGATGGTTTTTGTAGATGTTTAAGATGGTCAGTATCTCCTTTCTCAATACTTCCCCGGACTAGCTGAACATTCACAATTTTGTTTGCTTCCAGGTTTATTTCAGAAGAACTGTCCCGCATAACACCTGATGCGCAACTGATATCTTTCTTAATATCTTCCTTTTGAGGGTCTAGAATTTTAGTTTGACTTGAAGAAATGGACCTACACTCCATTTTTTCAAACTCCACCACCCTCATTATGCTGTCCTCATTGTGGCCAAAGAGAGCATAAACAGTTATTTCTTTTGTTTCTGTGACACCATCTTGTATTAAAACTCCTTTTCTCAGGGACTTCTCCTGGCTAAGTAGATCTTCAGTAATCTGTACCGCATGTGCAATTCTGCAGTCTTTATCTTGAAGTACATTGAATGGAAGTTGGTGAGTTGGAACATCTACCTTATGAATCTCCACATTGCCTTGGCTGTCCTCTTTTAGGAAGGTTACAGTTGGATTTAGGTTTGTTCCTGGCAGCATCTGAAGCATGATGTTCTTAATACTTCCAGTCACAATCTCCTCACCATGAACTTCTGGTCTTGAATCATTTATAAAAGCATATCTTGCTCTTCTGACATGACCATTTGTGCTAACTTCTAGGATGGATCCATCAGCTTGAATGATTTTGAACTTCCACAAAGAAATTAGAATATCTTGCATGTTCTCCAGCATGGTTTCTGATTCCTCCTTGGTTTGCTGATTGATCTTATCGAGTGGAGTAGATTCAAACATCTGGGCTCTGTTTCTTACATTGGCCTTCAGAATTTCTTCCTCTTTGCTAAACCTGTCAGATGTTGTTGAGATGTTCTCTTCTGCTGTAGATATACCTACAAATATCTCATTTGTATCTTTGAAGTTCATATCATTGGGGAGATTAATAGAGTGATTGTCTGATGTTTGTTCTCCAAAACAAGTCTCAGAATCATTCTTTAGTTTCTGGCCTGATCTACTCTGCTCCTCAAAGAAAACATTTTTTCTTGGACATGGACTCTGACTCTCTATTGACTGAATTTCAAACATTCTACGTGTAGCTTTAACATCCACCCTGATGTTCTGCTCTGATGTCACTTCCCCTGGTTCGTTAAGAGGAGTTTGAGATTGTGGTTTGTTCTCCTCATTTGGAGAGCTACACATGAGTTCCTCAGACGATGTTCTCATGATGTCACAGTCTTGAAAATCCTTCTTGATCTGATGGAAATCAACTGGGCTGACTGCATGGTTCTCAAACAACCAGCGCTTGGACTGGACCTCACATCCAGTGTCAGTGTCAGCCAGTCCCTCCTCTACCAAACCATCAATTGTTTTCAGCTCAGGACATGTGTGTTTTAGCAGCCGTCTAAGCTCACACCTCTGACGCCGTTGGTGCATACTGGACATTGTTTCTCTTGCAGACGATGGTGAGGTAACGGCTCGCTCACATTCCTCAGTGCTAGGATTGAGATGATTTGTAGATGGATTTACCTCAAGTTCTACATTGTCTGCATATGTAGTTCCATGATGTTTAGAGATGTTCTGTGCATCTTCAGCCATTCTAGAGTAAAAATAATGAATAGTTATTAGCATAGCTTATTAATTCCATAACGTCAGCCTCTTTTTGAATGCATAATATTTAGGTATGCTGACATTTAGGTAAATAAACTGTTAAGCTGTTAATCATACCTGCTGAACTAAGTTGAGGGCAAACCGCATGCCAAAAAACTTCCAGCATTTTGCACCAAATGTTTTTAGTGGTTGTTATTTTCAGACAGGCATTTAAAAACAGTTATTATGCAAATGTCAGTATTTTGATTATAGTGTTCTAAGCACAAATACAAGGTTAATCAAAAACAATAATTTTAACTTCCTCTGTTGTTGCTATAATTTAAGGGTCAGTAAAGAGAATTTGTTGAGAATATGAGAAATAAACTGCTAATCTCCTGTTGTGGTCTATGATTTTGTAAAGGCATTAAAGAGAGATTCTACACTTAAGTTACACTTAAGTGCTACACTTAACACAACACTGCCACACGACAAACACAGTTTTTGATTAGTTTAATGGCCCACAAGCTTGCATGTGTTTAATCGCTGGTTCACAGTAGACTAGCTAAACAGTAAAAGAGGCATTTGACATACCTTGAGTAGTTTGGGCCTTTTTTCAAGTGTATAGGTAGAAGGTTCCTGTTTCTAAAGCAAACAAAATAATGGAAGCGTTAATCTTGTGTTTTCTAAGGAGCAAGCAAAACTGATGTGTCTATATAAACGTTCTCTCAATGTTATAAAAAAATTAGCAATAATATTAGAAGAATGTTAACGAATGTTATATATATATACTGTATATATATAATGTTTAGAGACAATGTTTTTGTTTTAATAATCATTTAAATAATGTTCTTACTGTATATACATTCAACAAGGTTAATTGAACATTCCTGAAAACACATGTTAACATTTTTGTTACTTTATGGAAACGGGAACATTCCTGTGGTTAGCTGGGAACTCTTTCACCCCATCCCATCTCTGTAACCCCAAAGGTCACCACATGTATCATAAGGAATTTAAGCAGCTATAAGTACTAACAGGTCTGCGGATGGTGTACCACAGGTTCAGCAGCTGTTATGGTTGACAGATATAGTGCAGACAAAGCTATGACAGAAATAGAGGAGTTCTCCTGTCTGTCTCTGAGGTCTACAACTGAAATGCATTTATCCTGTGTTGGATACATCAGGAAACATCAGAATCAGAGTTTGATTAAAATGTCTTAAACTCTGAATCCCAACATTATGAATGAAAGTGGTTTTATGACTGACCTCAGCGGGGACAACAAAGGTCACATTTTAAGAGTTATCAGACAGTGACAAATGCATAACTTTCACTTCACTACTAACATGTGACTATTGTAAGTACCAAACAGCTATTTATTAAAAATAAATATTTTTTTTTCAAACTATTTAAACAGAAAAACATGAGGAATTTTAGTAAAGACGATTTAACAAAGAATTAACATTTCTTTTTAAAGCTGCAATCTGTAACTTTTAAATATTACTATTAAATTTATATTTCTTATTATATTTCAATTCTAAACAGCTGCTGTAAGAACAAACACTCTTCTTTTTGTTTACGGATAAACATTTCCTGCAAAATTGATTTGACAGCTCAGATTATGAAAAACTTATAAACTTACTGATGCATATCAAGGTAAGGTAATATAATGGTGTTGTGCATCAATCCATCATGTCATCTCTCACTTACTGTTTTTTGCTTATTTTTAACCAATAAAGTAACAGGTTTCAGCATTTGAAGTAGAAAATTACATGTTGTTTGCTGGTTATCCAAACCGTGAAGCAGTCCATAATATTTTTGGTTAAAATTAACCAAAAAAGTTGATCAAGTACAAAACACACCAGTGTTTTGTAACACACAAATTCTGGACATATGAATGGTCACAAATTCCAAAATGTCCAGCCACAGCCACCCTGTCTTGCCAGACACAGTCATGCCTTTTCAACAAGCAATATATGTAAACATTAACTCACCCTTCAGTGCTCTTCCTCACAGCTCTTAAATCTGACCTCCCTCTGAATTATTTTATTGTTCAGCTCTGTAATGATCTTCTGATGTTCTGTCAGCCATGTGTGTCCTCCAAGTGTGCCAATGAGCCTATGAATTCTGTTCTGGCAACAGCTGAGCATGTCCGGTTCTGTGGGAAGGGTACGCGCCAAGCAGCTATTTTGGGAACTATTTTGCTATTCTAACATTGTTACACCAGGCCGAGTCAATCACTTACAGAGATATATCTACTTTTAAGCCTGCACGCTGAAAATAACATGCATATTTTATTTATGTCCATCTTATTCAATCTTGTCATTGTGAACAGCTGTCATTCTTGCCGTATATCACTGGTGTATCACCAAGTGTCACTCTATTGGAGACCCAATGGAAAGTTTTTGTAAGTGTAAGATATAATGGGATATTAGTTTATAGATTAGTATTATCTAACTTAAACATACACCCATACAAAAATGCTGGGTCCTTTCTCAACCCAGCATTTGGCTTGAGTAAAATGTGGATGGGTTAATAATATGCTTTTAATTATTAGTGTGTTTTATTCGTTTATTAGTTATTATTAGAATGGTTTGTTCTTATGTTGGTAACAACCCAGCATTTTCAACCCAGCGTGTATGTATTAATCTATATCTTATGCAGTATGTTTAAATGTGGACTGTTATATCAAACCAGCAATAAAAAATTTCTTTGACATTCTATTTTGTTCTGTCCTGTTTGCATGTTTCTGAAGACTTTACTGTACATGCTAAGCATATTATGTGCTTTATGTTGTGTCTGAGTGTTGGACATAGTTTGCTCTTGACATTTAGGTCACCTGATGATACTCAGTCAGTGTTTGGCATTTAACCTTGGACTACAGGTTTCATTTATGTTCTCACATCTCTCAGATGTTTTCAGTATAAATGCCAGATATTGTCTTGAAAACATGTTTGGAATCTATGTATATAAAGTTACATATATATATATAATGTTTGGAAATATTATTTATTTCCTTAGTCAGTACTGCTGTTGAATATTTATGTATTGTTAAATATCATAAGTTGTTACTTAGTGTGTGTGTGTGTGTGTGTGCGCGTGTGTGCGTGTTACAAGTATCTTAGTGTGTGTGTGTGTTACAAGTATCTTGGTATGTGCTTAGTATTTATTAGTATTTATTTTAATGTTTTAAACATTTATTAATTTTACAGACCCGTGATTAAAAACTCAATTCAAGATAAGATAATTTACTATCTGTTAAATTTATATTAAGCTCATAAGTAGTACTTCTGTAATCTTCTATTTTGTATCAAACTCTGTGATGTATTATGATATGTTTATTTCTGTAGTGTATCATTACATCACTTCCTGTGATTATTACAGGAAGGCTTTACTATGTCTTTGAGCCTTATGATGTATTCAGTTATTAGGGTCAAGCTGCCATTGACCTTTGCCCCCACTTTAGGGCTGAGGTATGAGAGCAGCAGACACTGACATCCAGGGATCAGACTCCAGTCCGTGAGGCCCGTGTAGATCCACAGGCACCTACAAACAGCTGCGAGACTTTCAGGCATTTTGTTGTGTCTAAATTTAAAACCACAACAGTATGAAAATAAATAGTTTCCTAATCATCTGCATTTTCCCTCAGTGTTTAATATTTAAAGCTCTACAGCATTTATAATGAGACAAATGATTGCAAAGAGAGGCACATTTTTATTGGTTTATATTGTGCATTGCTAATAGTTTCTTAAATTACTTCCTTGCCAAATTATGCACCTCCAATTTGCTTAAAGACAGTTTTAAGCTAATACCAAGAAATTGCTCATCATTAATCTTAAACTGTTTAGCTAATTTACTGTGTCTGTCTGACAAATGAGCTTGTTTAAAGTTATATATCTAACACTTCTCTCTTGTTGTTAAATTATTTCCTTAAGTTACGTGTTACGCTATTTTAAACTGCAGCTTTCAGATGAATTACAGGTGCCGATATTTTTACTACCTCTAAGTGGCATTGAGTTACTGTGTATCTAGTGAGTTAAGAGGCTAATAAATACAATTAACAAAGACAAGCTATAACACGTTTTTTGCTTTAAATAAAAATACATGTAAAAAGAACAATATATAATACGAATGAAGATTGAATGACCATATCCCAGATAAAACAATTTTACAGTCATAAATAAACACCAGTCTGAATTTGTCTGATTTTGTTGTTGCCAAAAACACACACAAAACACACTGGCTTCCTGCTTGTATTTGTTTGTAGGACTGTGATGTGTGTTTAATATATGAACAAACTTTGAGACAAACTTGACGATTTCTGATATCCCGGGAAATGTGTCCATCTGAGATTTCTCCTTGATCTGACATTTCAAGACTTGTAATAGTGAAAAGGTTTAAAGAGGACAGAGAGAGTTATTTGTTTAGACTTTCCACAGTCCCTGGTGTGTCGTGCACCCTTGTGTCTCTGATCTAAGATCAGTTGTCTCTGTGCCCCATATACAGTGGTATGTTTATGGAAAGTGTCCTAAACCAAAAATACTTAATGTCCTTCAGTATATAGGGAGACACTAAGCTAACCATCTTTATTCACTGTCTATTTCTGTAAAGCATGAATTTACAATTTAGCTCCTAGAAACTTACTGAAATGTAATTGAGAGATGTAACATCGACCTCCAGTGAAAGATTTCACATACTGTGCACTACTGGGTGGTCGCAGAGCCTGCCAGCAAGAGTTTATATGACCACAAGCTGACACAAGTATTTCTTTCAACCTCCTAATCTGTATAAAAAAACTTTAACAGACATGCATATCTGTCATGCAGACAAAACCCAACTTACACTGTTAAACATTTGGTGCCATTTAATTCATTTCTTTGTCATTCAAATTTAGAATAAACTGGATAGGTCCTGATGTGAAATAACAGTTTGTATATCTGCTTCCTCTATAACATTTTAACTTTAAAAATAAAAAATAAAAAACTGTAAAACTACTGTAAAGATTTAAGTGTCCTTAAGTGTCACTAAGTCTTTGGAGCACAGTTACTCGATAAATATTGGAAATTGTGTGGACGAGAGGAAACAGTTGATGGTTAAAAACATAGGAGTGTTGACTTCCCCTCAGGCATACAGCAGATTTATAATGTTTGTCTTTCTCTGACAGACTTTAAAGCTTTTCAGCAGAATAAGGTGAACCTCAGGCCTCAGGACAGCCATGAATGATTTCCATGGTTCATCAAGTGAACACAGAAGATCTTTAGCCTCTTTGTGAGGCAAAATAACATGTGCATTTACCAAATAACCTGTGCGTTTACCAAATAACATGTGCGTTTACCAAATAATCTGTGCGTTTACCAAATAAC
>JBAJNP010007399.1:0-22667 GCA_036877545.1 Yasuhikotakia modesta | reverse complement strand
AATATTTATGAAGCCGCTACATCTGTCCTTGAAAATAATACAGTTAACCAGATTTAACTTGCTGTGTAATAAAGTGGCACAAATATCACATTTAACTCACAAGTTGAGCTTTTGCTCAGAGACTCCCATTCTGCTAAATCTGGAGGTAAACTGATGTAGGGTCAGAGCAAACACGGACCCCCAAAACCGCCACTTTAAAACCCTTCAGCACTCTGTCAGATGAGGCTGGGCTAATGTCTTCTGAAAGGATGTTACAGGTACAGGAAGGAAACGAGGCTGCAGAATTAGTTAATTTGTGATGTGTGTGTGAATGAAAGAGGTATCAGTGTGTAGAAAAGTGTATTAGTCATAAACAGTCATTATGTTATGTCACTATTATGCCTGGTTGGCGAATCTTGTATTTTTATCTCTGTTTATTGTTCGTTCAGGACGGTGTTAAGTGTCTGTGTGGCACTTATCATCTTAAGAGACCAGCTGCCGTGGTTCTACAACACGTTTCAGTGTTCACACTTGCGCTAACAGTCATGTTTTACTCTGAATTCATCACTGGTCTATTTAAACTCTGTTATACAGAGATGAGGTGAGCAATGACTGGTGACTGACACGTTTATTTAACATCAACAAACCAGATAATCAAGGCTGAATGATTTATATATAATGAGGCACAATCTCTCTCTCTCTCACACACACACACACTTAAATAAGCAGAGATGTATACATGAATATAAAAACCTTATACAACCCCCTATTATCTATGAGGTCCTTTTCGTGTGATTTTTACATTTTAAACATGACATTAAATTTAGCTGATGAAGGACTAACACTCATGCTTAAAACATTACTGTACACACACACAGTTTTAAAGAGACATTCCATATACTTTATAGTTTTTATACCGTACATACTGTACATTGTATCCCTCTACACTAATTCTACCTTTAAACTTCATCACAGAAAACTTTCTGCTGTTTTATATTTTCAAAAAGATATTTCTGTATGATTTAAAAGCTTGTTCCTCACAAGGACCTAAAAATGTCTCCACAAAGTCAAAATTTACTGGTATTACTAAATTTGAGGGGACAGTTGGGCCCCATTATACAATGAACACCAGGACCACACACACACTATTAAACCATTAAACGGCACTAAAGCTGAACTGAACACATAAGATTTTCCTTTCAAACTGCACCCAACACATTCAACTTTTAACCATTTGAATTTTTCTCTGAAAACATCTGCCAGAATAAATTATCAGATATTCTGATAACTCTCTGTGAAAAACTCATGCAGTAAATCTGTATGATGGCCAGATTTCAAACACAGTTTATCAGACTCATCCACACAGTCGCTCACATCACAGCCGGTCAGAGTTTTCCCAAACAAGCGCAAAAATGCTTAACTTCTACAAACCGTGTCAAGCCTTCCTGTCAGGAGAACAGAGTTCAGTCTGCAGAGGACAGAAAACAAGATGAGTGTTTGAACTGCACTTCTTAAGAAACCTTCTCAGGGCCTGTGCATCTATTTCTGTCCCTCTGTGGAGGTTTGTGCATCTTTTTGTTCATGCTGTGACCCTAATGAAATGTCAGCTCTTTTAATCTCATCAGATCACCTCCAGGATATGTATATATTATGGGTTTGGCAGAGAAAAGAGTGTTTAATGTGTGTGCATGTGTGTGAGACAGATTTAAATCTATCATAAGGTTTCTTATCTCTCTCCCTCGTGATTAAAGATAATAAACGCTATTATATATGCTGTTTCTCTACCATTTTCTAATAGTCTCTCACACACACACAAACAAACACGAACCCACACACACACATTGTACAATTGCCTCATGAAAATGTAAAAATGTTTTTCAGACTAAGTGCGAGTGTTTGTAAAGGTCACAAACTGGAAATGGAAACCAAAATCATCTTTCATAAGCAAACTATTCCTCTAATATGCCAAGTTTTATTTAAACTCAAACCCTCCCTCTCCACGGAGAACAGAAAGAATTAATTTGGAAGTGATAACTTTACAACCTTTGCTTCCAAAACCAGATGACCCCACACACACCCCTGCATATTTCTGTAGCTATTTTACAGTTATTAATAAATGATATGATAGCCAACTTGAGTAACAGTGTGTGTGTGTGTGTGTGTGTAGCCTGTAAATGTTCAAAATAATGTTAATACAAAATGTTTCTGTGCAAACAAAAGAGCTCGTAGTGTGTATGTGTGTGTATGTATGTGTGTGTGTGTGTGTGTGTGTGTGTGTGTGTGTAGAGGGGGACACAAGATAACACAACACCCTACCCTCTGAAAACACAACACACGCTCACAACACACGTTCATTACACCCGCACTTTAAAACAACAGAGAGTGACGTATGTGTCCGAGGTCAAAAACAGTCATCAGTCACAATTGTAGGGGACCTTTGTTATCAGTTTATTTATCTCAAGGATTAAACGAGAGAATGAGAGAAAAAAGGTGTTTGTGATGAGAAACTCGCTTTTATAAACACGTCTTCACTCTCTTTCTATCTCACTCCAAACACAGCCAAACAGTCACCCGACGCTCCATCACCATAGAAACCTTCTCTACCTGTGCCAGACCCTCAAGTGTTCACTTCCTGTTTGTAAGAACACACCGGTTTAATAGAAGCTGGACAAAAAGTTGGTGGCTGGTGAGACATCATTTGAAAATGTGACTGCGAGTCTGAAACAGCCGAAGAAACATGCAGAAAGAACAATATATGCAAACATTCTGGGATTTAATGCAATTTAATTGCTAACGGTGTAACTTCTGCATTCTTATGTATAATTGCACTGACTGCCTGAATTGTACGTGATTTGAGCTTAAGTTTACAAAGTTTGATGGTAAGGACAGATGATGTAAACACACAGAAGTTCCCAGATCAGTGTTTATGGCTGGAGACTGAGAGTAAGTCTTATATAGTCCTACACACACACATACACACACACATATACACACACACAGCTCTCTTTTACGGGTTAATTCAGAAAGAACAGGCACTCTGGTCTTCATAAATTTTGACCTTATATCACTGACAGAAAATAAAACAGCGCAGTGCAGGTGTGTGTGTGTCTCTCTCTTTCTCTCTCTCTGTGAGTGTGTCTCTTTTTATCTCAATTTATCTCAGCCTTAAACTTTTTCTGTTCTCTGACTTGAACTTTTCTCTCTTCCTTCTTGCCAGATGTGATAAATATTCAGAGATCTAAGCGCTCTCGCCATTCTCGCTCTCTCCATAATTTTACTGCACAATTTTTCATAATGTTTTGCCATAAATCGCCTTTTTATGTGCAAGTTTTCAGGAAACGTCACATTTATATAAATTACGGTATATACTTCCAGAAAAACAAGCAACAGGGACAGTTTAGTAGATGATTATAAGAAAAACGATGAGATTCAAATGACAACAATTATGTACTTTTATAATGCGTTTCATTACCCAGAATGCATCAGTGATTGGCCTGTCAAGCTCCACCCCTCCTTGTTTACGAATCACCCTCATCACTGTGGATACGGCCAATAAAACAAACGCTGTTTAGCATGACACAGCACTTCAGCATCTCTGTCTTAGAGCTGCACAAAAACATCTGCATGCATTTGATTTGACTTTTACAAGAGTTCTAAAGGGTTCCAGAACTCTTACACTCCTGTGTGGCAAAAACAAGCCGTCCATTCCCCCCTAACTAACCTCAAACATTCAAATATGAAACTCTTCCTCTCTGACCCGTGTGAAAATCATCTTTACTAGCACTACACACAAACTGAGTTACAGTTTCATACATTCTGACATTACAGTACCATTACATACACCATTTTCAGATGTTTACATTTAAAGAAATAAAAAGGAACTTATATACAGTTTATGAGTAGATTGGTTTCCTGGGATTTGAACCCGTGACCTTGGAACTGCGAGCGGCATCAGACACCACAACCTGCATCTGACCTGCAGAGCAGTAAATGAGAATGATGCTCCTGGAGTAAAAGCCACAGTTATTTTCCTCATCCAACGATGAGAACAGAGGAGAACAGAGGAGAGCATCTGAGAGGGGTTTGGGTGGAGCTGATGGAGGAACATGTTTACTCTCCCTGTTCTCAGTGTTTATGTATCGTCTATCTGAATGAAGAGTGCATTATTTCTCCCAGGAAGAGAGTTTGAAAGATGCTCAGTCCATTTTTATGGTCTATAAACACACTTAAGTCTCTGAGGTTTCAGGGCGGTGGGGGTGCGATGAGCGGGGGGCATCGCTTGTGGTCTGACACTGGGCTAACCTGCTTTAAATCTAAAGCTTTATAGTAAACAACTCCGGACGTCTCTACAGGGTTTTCCACACACAATTTATTTTATTTACTTCAGTAGATTTCTGCCAGAGAGACCCTTGAGATTTCACAAAGCCTATCTGGTAACCAAGGAGGAACCAAACAACAGCACTGAATCACTCTGAAGCTATTGTGCTGTTTTTCTTGGGAAACGTCCAGTTTGGAGAGAGAAAGAGACAAAGAGTCAAAGGTCTCAAAGTACAGCAGAGTTCATCCCAGCACAAATTAGTAAAATCCAAATGGCTTGTTAAACACGTTTGAATGAAAAATGAAGGAGAGATAAAAGCAGGAGAGGACTACTTTTCACTGATAACATCCTCATAAATGTGAACAAAATGTCTCAAGTTAAATCAGTACAGAGTCTATAAACACGACACGCAGGAGACCACAGTTCATTCAGTAAAACACAGTGCCCAGCTAACAAAAACTTTCCTGCAGTATATATACATCAAGATCGTTATTTGTGGGATGATGTTTTAAAAATACCAGAATGTTTGATTATTGTTTTTATATCCAACCAATAATGTTACACCAATGCCTAAACCACTGGATGTTTTATACAATAACATTTTACTTGATGGGAACGTTAGGGAAACATTTATACAATCTAAAATTGTGTGGCTGTGCTCACCTTCAGACAGCTGAAAGCTCTCAGCCGTGTTGCAGTGGCTACTGTACATTTATTCTCCAGGAACCGCAGACCCGCTCACGTCCAGATGTGTCTTCGGACAAAAGCTGCTGATCCCAAACCTGGAAAAGACACAAAATAAACACAGACGTGAAAACTGTGAATAATATCAGAAATAAGGTGTCAGACAAACATCTTGGTACGTGCAACGCTGGATGATAAAACCAGGCTGTGCACAGACAGTTGTCACTGAACGTACCCTGTGACGTTATTACAATGTTAGTCTAACGTTTATTTAATCCTCAGTTGAGCAGAAGCATTTAAAAGTTTCTCAAACTCTCTTAATTGTTTATATTCAGCATCAGTTTGTTTGATATTTGGATATAGTTGTTTGTCGACTGACTGTCAATCATTAAATCTTTATCAATGGTTATAATGAAACCTGTAAATTAACCATTATTTAAACCCATCTCTTTAGTTATAAACTCATATATTATAACTATATATTATATTATTTACATATTATATTAAGTATAAGTGTATAGGTTCATTATAATCTATAATTAAACCATTTTTTATTAAACTCAAATCGTGTTTATGTGCCACCAGTGGATTTATGGTAAATGTGGATTATTATGATTTATAAACAGTCTGTTATTAACAAATAACTGGATTTATAATGTTTGTCACACCTGCTCACTTACCGCGTCAGGTGTCTCTCACTGCGCCTGCGCGCCGCCGTCAATCCCACAATCCACCGCGAGATCGACGCACGAAACAACTCTAGTCTTATTCTTTATTATTTTGTGAAACAACATTTTTTAAATTTGTTAACATTATTAAGTTTGTTACTTTGTATAAAGTTAAATTCCTTTCGTTGTTTTAATATCTATATACTACATGTGCTGCATAGTATTTATTATATTGTATATAATATCAAAAATACTAAAATACTAAATAATAATAAATAATAATGTATATAATATATAACGTCTCATGTATACATAACATATGCTTTATTAATTTAGTATACCTCGTAAGAGTTTGAGCGTTCAGTTTTAATAGAAATGAATGAAAATTGTTGCTGTTGTTGGTCATTGTATGTCCTAAACTGTAAACTAATATGCTGTAGTATTGAAGGCATTATTATTATTATTATCAGTAATTATTATTAATAACGTTTATTAGGCTCGTTATGTCGCTGCTGTCATCCGGTCCTGTGGGGGGCGCTGCGGTGCCTGTAACCGGATGATGGACGCGCAGGAACCGAACGACCCTTGACAACAATCGCCGGTTGTTTGTTTGTTGACGCTTTTGTTTACTTGCGATGCTCTTAAATTTAATTCATAACAGTTTATAAACGTTATATGAAGGTTTTCAGGTCGCATTGACGGAACGCTTTATATCCCGTAACGCTGAACATCAGTCGGGTGAGTAAAAGTTATATTAGCTTGTCTGTAGTTATAACAGATGATGCTGCAATGCATTAACCCATAATAATGTATTTATAACAACGCAACACCCTTTATCTGTTTTAAGCTAAAGTTGCTAGCAAGCAGATCTAATGTTATTGTCTGTAATTCCTCACATTAGAGTCGCTTTTCACAAACGCGTTTGCCAATAAATAAATACATAAGCTGTACTGTAATAAAACAATATATCGTGCATTTAAGCTTCATTTGTTTGGCTTGTTTATCAGGAAGCAGGTATTTATTGCGAGCTGTCCTGGGGTTTGTTAATCTGACACTGCAGGAAACCTTTAGACCAAACGTTGCATAGAAAAGAGCTGCTGTGGTTTAGATACAAAGATAGTTAATAAATTCCTTTCTGTTAAACCTATAAGCCTTTGGTTAAACACAACACCACCCACAATATCTTTAGTTAACTGAATCCTTTAGTAAGTGTACTTGCTCTATATCACATGAGATAAACTGAGTTATTAAAATACCTGTTGTTTATTGTTTATCTGTTTTGCAGGTTGTGTTGAAGCTGTGATATGCGTCTGTAAAGGGACTGTCAGGCTACAAACATCCATCCATCCTCATGGACTCCAGCAACGATGTGGCGCTTGATATCATCATTACAAACGTTGTGTCTGTGTTCAGAACCAGATGTCATCTAAACCTGCACACCATCGGTCTGGAGGGAACTAATGTCATCTACAAACCTGAAGTGGGGGTAAGTCCAGATGTTCAAAACTCTGATCAGCTGTAATCAAAAACTTAAACCTCACAGTTACAGTGTGTGAAGATCCAGCATTAATCGCTACACAATCGCTTTTGTGTTTCCTCAGAAAGTCTTGATGAAGCTGCGGAAACCGCGGATCACTGCCTCTATCTGGTCATCAGGGAAAATTATTTGCACTGGAGCAACAAGGTCTCAGTAACTTACAGATCATTCCTGCCAAGTTCACGTCTTATGAAACACCTGACAGTTTGTTCCTGTAGATCAGCAGAGCATTGAGTTACAGGATTTACATTTATTTGTGTCTGTTTTGTCTGTTTGTTTAGCGAGGAGGAAGCTAAGCTAGGCGCCAGACGACTGGCTCGCTGTCTGCAGAAGATTGGATTTAAGGTGTTTAAATCGCTGTGTTGGAACTGGAAGATGTTGTGAATTCTCTGTACAATCTCTGAATGATATTTTCTCCTCTGCAGGTGAAGTTTTCAGATTTTAAGGTAGTTAATGTTCTGGCCGTGTGCTCCATGCCTTTCCAGATCCGACTGATTGAGTTCACCAAGAATAACCGACCCATTGCCAGGTAATGTTGTTCTCTATAACTGAATTGTTACTGTATGCATTAAAATTGTTAAGTGGTTGTTATTCTTGCATTATAGATGATTTAGAGGTAAATTAACCATGTAAAACTGAATGCAGTCAGAGCTCTATATATGTTTAGTGCTGATAATGGTTTTAAAGGGTCAGTTTCCATGTCGACTTAAGCTACACGACACCAGTAGAGAAGAGCATCAGCGTCCTCTGGTGGTGTCAGGATGTGTTGCGCATTGAGCAATAATCCAGTGTCCGCTGGTGTCGTAACATGTTTGTGTGTATTTTTAGTTACGAACCTGAGCTCCATCCAGCCGCCTCTTACAGAATCAAAGCTCTCAGGAGTACAGTGCAGGTGTTCTCCACAGGCAATATCACTGTTACAGGTGAACGTTTCTACAACATTTTATCTGCCATAACACAGGTTTATCTGAGTGAATAAAATAATCCTCATTATTTAAAGCTGCAAACTTTTTTAGTTAAAATGAACAAGAATTCATAAAAAATTATAAAAATAACTCAGCAAAAAAACTACAATAACAACTGTGTGTTTTACTCTCTGTAGGACCAAATGTGCAAAGCGTGGCGTCTGCGGTGGAGCAAATTTATCCTCTGTTGTTTGAGTGTCAGAAAACACGGACATAAAACACACACACACACGAAAAGCACCTTATCATTGAATGTTTTAAGGCTTGTAACTGTTGTACCGTATGTGTATTCAAGGCAGCTTTTGCCATTTCACGTTCGAGCGGATCCGGGTTGTGTTTTCAGAGTCATGACCTTTGACCTTGGTGTCCAGACCCCACAGCACATGATGAAGAGGATCTGCATTCACATTTTATGTGTAGTTTATTAACGCTTGAATTAACTGTGTTGGACACCAAAGTCAAAACTGCTAAACGGTGTTCGGTGGGTCGCGTTTTACTGAAACTACGTCCAAATTTTAGCTGATTTGATTTTAAGGATGTTGTTATTAAAGACTGGAGAAACAGAGCAAACGTCACGTTCACACAGCAGATGATGGGGATCTGATAAATGCTGTTGGTTTGTGAGGACGTCGCTGGTCCACATTTATGTAATATGTGATAACTTTTGTATTTTATATTAAACAAATTAAATAACTCCTATATTAACTGATCCCTGTCACTCGTTCTTGCTCGACTTGGGAAAATAACCTCACGCACCGATCATTTACACCAGTCATTTAAAAACACACAGAGCTACAGATTCCCTGTCCCTTATTTATTAGTTTTGTCCAAAATAATTATGCATTGGCATGTAGTTTTCTCACATTTAACACGTTGCATAACACATTCCTCAACACAATGTCCCTCCCACAAAATCACAAGAAAATACAATTAAATGTGGGTGTGTTCCTTCGCTATCTCATACCTGTGCAAACAGTTTAAACAATGATGGCATTAACATTTTTCATTATAATAACACACAACATGTTGATCTGTACAACCTAATTATGTAAGATATCTCGTGCCCAAGACACGCAACTTTTGCTGGCAACTATAAAAGTTGTCGGTACACAGATATGGATTCGTGGTTTGGCCGCAGATCGTTTTTGACTTGCCATGGCAGGATTTAATACCAGCTCACCAAATTCACAACAGGTTTATAATAAAACAATGAGTTGTAAAAGCATTTGTTGGTATCAAAACTACATCGTCTTAAAAAGGTAAACAATTTAAAAATCAGATTGACTTATTAAACACTTAACTGACCCATCATGCCATGAGAAGGTTTATTGCTAAGCTAAATTACTATCACCATGACAAAATTAATCAACCTGAACTCTTCAGATACCTTCATCAGTACAGTCACAGGTCTGGCTGTACCAAAAACAACGTCTTATATTCTTCCTGCTCCTGCGCTCTTCAGCCAGATGAACAGTCAGACAGTCGTGAGGCCTTTCTGTTCCTGTGAGAACCGTGTTCTGGGCTCACGCTGTTCTCTGTGACACAGCAACGTGCTGCTTAAGGGATTCCTGCAGAACAATAAATACAGTTCCTTCAGCGCGTATCTTATCATAATGTGTGATGCACTTTAGCACAGAAACTCTGATGCGCTCAGTGTGCAACAGGTGACAAGTTCTGTAAAGCCACTGTGTGTTTTTGGGTTTTAAATCTCACAAAGAAGAGGCTTTCAGAATATTTATCCTCACAGGGTGTGTGCCTGTTGTAGAACAGGCTGTACAAACACACAAACATGTTTAAGATGTTCATAAGTCTAAGGTAAAAACTCAATAAATGTGTGATGATAAATGTATCTTAATGGTTCTTCTGTGACATCACTGTTAAGAACATTTCATACCAACAAGTCAAAAGAACCATCAGCATGTGTGTGTGTGAGTGTGGCCTCACTTCATGGCAAGCTCTTTGGAGATCTGTTCCAGTGATCTGCCTTTCGTCTCTGGCACAAACACAATCACAAACACCACCAACAAGAAGCCCATAGCAGCATATGAGAAGATCACGCTGGGCAGCCCAACACGCTCTACAAGACCAAAACATGAGAGTCAGTCGTCTCCACAAATACTGTTTCCTCACTGAAACGCTCCATTTCTGCACTGAACTTCATAATCTCGTGTTTTTTTGATGTTTTCATTCCATCACTGCAGGAACTTCTCCACAGGTGCCAAATGACTGTTTGGTATTTTGCCTCTAAACACAAACTTCTAAATCTGGGATAAGTGGTCAGCGCACGTCTCTGAGAATAAACCTTGTCTTCTGTTAAACTGTGTCTGTTTTTATATTTCATTTATTTTTTACAACATGGCTTCTAAATGTGTAGCTACAGAGTTTTAGCAAAAGCTGAAGCTATTTATAAGCTGTTATGTAAAGATTGCTAAAATAATATGTAAGTATTGCAACAACATTTGTAATCTAAACTCTATTATTAATACTTGATTGTCTGTTTTCCTGTAGAGTTAATCAAAGTTAATCAAAACAACACCGTGTTAGTTAATGATCTATGGTTAAATGCAGTGACTTTGCTCTTATATAACAGCGTGACAGGAGAATATTGTGAGTATGTCGCTGTTAGACACCACACAGGAATGTAATGACATGTTGCGTATAATACAGTACAGTTGTAATAATAATACAGTTTAATACCCTCTCAGCCTCATTTAAACAAATATACTGCAGCTCTCTGTGATGTGAGGCTGTATGTTAATGTTCCTGCTGTCTGCAAATAAATAAATGCATTACAACAGCACAACCTGTTCACTACAGTGACTTACAGAACATTAAAGCTGTATTGTGTCAGTACGTGTTCCCTGAGAATCGAACCTACAACCTTTGATGAGTCATATTTCCTACAGCGTTTACAGCAGATTCAAATAAGATACAAATAAAGATACAAATGTCAAGTCAAGACAAATTTTCAATGAACTGAAAAGCGTTTTTTACCTGAATGTTGCATTTATCTTCACGTGTTGCCCAGCTAACTATCTAATTTTAGATTGTAAGAACGTTTCCATTAAGCAACAAAAAAATGTTTTCAACAGTTCCAGGATGTTCAAAATGTCCAACAATATCCAAACTTTTTTAATACTGTAATGTTTCTAAAAGGTTCCACCAACACTTTGTTGTTTTGATGCATAGCATATATGACATTAAAATGTGTTACTAGCGTTACTGCAAGAGTGTCTTTGCTAACACTGATCTGAGGTCTGTGTGTGTCACCTGTCAGGCTGAGGAAGGTCATGGATATGAGCAGGTTTGTGGCCCAGTTGAAGGCAGATATGACTGACACGGCTTTTCCACGGATGCCAGTGGGAAAGATGGCACTCAAAACCACATGTACCACTACAGATGAAAAATACAGAGTTAGAGAAACAAAGAACTGTTTATAATAAACGTGTGTAATATCAGCTGTTCATGTTACAGTGAAATGCTGTAAGAAAAACTCAATTTCAAAATCTATTAGCAAACTTTTAGCATAAATATAATTCTGTCTGTGCTTATGAACTCATTTTTTCTTGAAATGTTTGTTCTGTGTTCTTTGCCCTTTAAACCTTTAAATGTTTTCAGAGGCACAACAGGGTACATTAACTCTCTAACAACATTTGAGAGTATGAGAGGGTCTCACAGATAGAAAGTTAGGTTGTGTTTTATCATATAATATAATATCACATTTTTGGACGATCACTGACTAGTAATTCAGACTGAATGCAATAACTAAATGAACATTTGATGGTTCTGTGTCTTTCACAGAAGATACACAAATGCATATATATATATATATATATAGACCAGCTAGTGATGCTGACAGGATGTGAAGAGACTTTAAACCAGCAAAACAAAAATGTTTCTGTTTGGATTAAGGTCATGTTTGACGTACGAGTCAGGAATAAATTCATAATCAGGATTATTACAAAACACAACAGACTATTCCACAGAAAACCTTAAACTCAAATTGTGGATCTGCAGGAAATGTTTGACATGTTTCTAGCGTGTTCTTTAAAATCCCATTTGTGTTATTTCTGGAATGAAAGCATTTAATAAGTTCTGTGTTGTGAATGTGTTTTAAACAGTGACAGATTCTTACTTGGTCCCAGACTAATTGAGAATCCAGCCACATACACCAGCAGACTGACCAGAGAGATCCACTTCAGAGAGGACGATACCTCACTAACAGAAACTGACTGGTCTTCAGAACCCTCGTCTGCCTCCGCAGGGGTGACAAATGCTGTCCTGTGATCGTAAGTGTGATTTAAAACCCAGTTTCCTTTAGTGTCATTATTGCTATTGAGGAAAGAATTTGTTTTCTGATTGCTTTGAAGTTCACGATGGAATAAACCAAGTGGAGTTTTTGTCTGAAAATCCGTCTCATCTCCCGTCCTCCACACAGTCGTGTTATTTACGGGGCCCTTGCATAGGCTAGAAACGTGAGTGCGGCTCTGCATGGTAACGGCCCCCAGCGTTGCCGTTGACAACGTCATGACGACAGCACCCACGCACAGGAGGGCCTTGGGTCCCACTTTGTCCACCAGAAACACCGCAGGGATGGTTCCTCCCACTTTAACCACACCGAACCCCGTGGATGCGAGAGTGGCTGCCTCGTTCCCATGGAAACCGACGCTGCTGAGAACGGTGGAGGCGTATGCTAAAATGTTGGGCTGCCCGGTCGCTTGCTGCAAGAAAACCAGAGCGGCACCAATCAGCAGTCTGTGCAGCATGTTGTCACGGGAACGGAAAAGGTCCAGAAAGCCGTGCAGGCGCTCCTCGCCCAGGGCGACGCGAATGGCCTGCAGCTCGTCGTCCACTGCGTCCGTCCTGGCGATGCCCGCGCGGAGACGCAGGAGAGTCGCGTGAGCCTCTTTCTCGCGCCGCTGCGCCAGCAGAAAGCGTGGGCTCCGGGGCAGCAGGGGCATGACGCCCGCTTGCAACAACGCGGGGAGCAGCACCCCGCCGAACGTGAACCTCCATCCGTCGGGAACCCCTGCAAACGCCCAGCTCAGCCCAAAACCCAACAGCATCCCCAACACAACCATCAGCTCGTACACACACACGCACCTCCCGCGCCAGGAGGCCGGCGCCACTTCTGCCGCGTACAGGCAGGAGGCGGTGCCCGAAAGAGCCACTGCCATGCCGACCATCATTCGCCCGGCCACCAGCGCCCAGAACGACACCACGCACACGCTCAGGAGGGTCCCCAGCGCACAGAGAACCGCAGTGAGGATGATGGAGAAGCGACGCCCGTAGCGGTCCAGAACGATGCCCCCAACCAGCGACAGCAGGAACGCCCCCAGCAGCAGAGACCCCACCACCTGCTCTTGCTGCGGGCAGGAGAGATTTAAAACCTCCCTGAGCTGAAGCAGAGCCCCAGACACCAGACTCATCTCATATCCCATCATCAAGCCGCTCAGACAGGCCACAGACACGGAACACAACACCAGCACAGCACCGCTGCCTAGAGAGAGAGAGGGAGAAAGTTTGTAATACATGTTTAAAAGTTGCTATTTTGCTTTCATGACAATGTGTCAAAAAAATGAATAAATGTGACACATAACTGAAGCTATCACTAAACCACCTGAGTGTGTTGACTTAAATCAATGCTTATGTACTCCTACAAACAAACACACTTCAAGTGTTTAGTGCTGTACACACATTAATCACACACAAACAGTTACAGTGCATCTAACAGTAAGCTGTGAATTAGCAGTTATTTGTGAGTTAGACACTTTTTACCAAAGCAAGTTACTGTTTATATATGTAACATATTCCTGTAGTTCAGATGAGCAGCACAGAAGGTTGTGGGTTCGAGTTCCAGGGATTACTGACAAAATGTGAAACTTAAATGTACAGTGATGCGTACATGTAATATTAAAAATGTCACAGAATTATAAAATGTTTTAATAGTAAGGCAATAACATTAATACAACTATACATGCGTCTAAAAAAAACCCTAATGTCAAATTAACATTCAATTCAAAATGTGCTTTTGCTTAAAGAAACTTGTTAGCCGGATGGTGACAGACAACAAAAATCATTCCAACCATTTTTAAACACTGATGAGTGTCTGAACAACAAAAGCAAGTATGAATTCTGTTCATTCACAAATGAACCTCCTGACACCTGATAAACTAACAAACAAGCAGATTTACCTCACAGACGATTCCTGAACTTACTTTCATTTCTACATGTGTCACAAAATCCCTTTAAACAATGAAATTAAATAACATTTATCCTGAAAAAGCTTTTCTGATGCATTTCACTGCAAACAACATGCAGTGAGTTTATTAGTGTGTTTCCCAGCCAACAATCAAAGGTTGTAAGAACATTTCCATTAATAAACAAAAATATTAAAGTTGTTAAAATTGTTTTTTTACAGTTATAGGAATCAATTCAATGTCCAGTTTGTTTAAACGTTGCTTTAATGATATTTCTAGGCTATAAGAACGTTTTTAAGTAAAGTTTTTATTATGTATAAAACGTTATACTAACTGGTCTTTACTGACTACGTTTTAGCTCCATTTCCCCTCACAATGTCACTAGCGTCATGTGTTAATGTCTCCAGTGTGAAGGGTCTCACCTGACTGAACACACACTTGTCTCTCACAGTGAGTGTGTGTGTCGGGGGTCTGCAGGGTTGTTGTGGGCTCTGCGCTCATTCTTAAGGGCTCCTCAGACGCGTCCATGTCCTCACATTTAAAGCAGCTACAGAAGACAAGATAAGCTTTAAATTTCACCTCTATGTCGCATTTTATCATTTTATCAAGACAACAACTCCAGTGCCATTTATGAGGAGATAAAACGTTTGGAGAAACCAGTTTCAGACGACAGGCCAGTTCTTCATCTAACAGGTCAACATGATCACTGGTGCAGCTAGAACACAGAAACGTTCCTCTCATAGAACATGAGAACTTTGTGGAACTGACTTACACACAAATCAATCCAACCAGGTAGTTAATCAGGCAGTAAAATGACTTACAGATTATTACAGAAGACTATTGAAGACTATCTCAAGTTGTTTGTGTAGCTGATCATAAATGATCCGACTGAAGATCCAACAGCACTTAACTGGGTCTTTTCATTAATAACCTGTTCAGTGACTCCCTGCTGTTTTACCAAAGAACCTACTAATAACATCAAACGTGATGCTAAAAACACAATGAAAAGTGTCTTCTGTGGTATAAAGTGTCAGATCTCAGACACTCCAGGTAAAGATCTTTACACAGACACCTTTGGCAAAGTTTGTTAACAAACTTCAGCATGAGTTAAACAACTGGTCAGCTGTCAAAACCATTGAAACCTCACAGATACATCCAAACACACACCAACCAACAAACAAACGAGCAGGAATGGCACAGCACGTCCCAACCAGCCTGTTACTGTTGCTGTAAACATATTAACAAGTATAACAGTGAGTAGGAGAAATTCCCAGCCACTGACCATCTTGGATTTTCGGACCCAAGCGGATGATCCCAAACGCCCAAGCGTTTCGCTTCAATGGTGGTTCAGCTGTGGAGGTTTTATCTGTACCTTTATAAAGTCCTGAGAGGTTTGTATGAAATCATCCCAGCTGATCGACCCTGCAGCCGGTTCGCAGAAACTCAAGCGTCTTGTTTTGGAGGAACCGTGACTGTAACTCCGCCCATGATCCGCAAACGCGACACTGAAACTGTAAAGCAACTTTAAAACAGTTTGAGCTTCTTTGCTGATGTTTTTTGCATAAGGACAGTTTTGCTATCGTGGGTCTTTAACATACAATGACATGCATGTTGCGTCGATGCATTATTCGTGCGATTTCCTCATTGCATGCGTTAAACGCCTCAGTAAACGTCAGGAGGATTGCAGGAAAGCTCACGACACTTTGTTCATGTGATATAAAGCGTTTGCATATTATAATACTTTAAAAGTCAACGGGGACAGAAACACGGTCACTTCCGCTCCTGTAGTTCACGTGGTTACATAACGCTGCGTTCAGTCCGTCTGTATGTTTCCACGTAACGTTACCATGCGGTCGGTCTCTTGCTTTACTTCTGTGTTTATTACTCCGTTTTAAACGGGATCTTTCATGCAAAACCTCCTGTTTTGCTTTTCCACCGTGAAAACTGTACTGTTGTCGAACCAGTGAAACCCCAGCACAACTTTAGGTCGTGAGAAAGTTTCCTCAAAGTCTCTATCAAGCAAAAATGTATAAATATTGTTTTGAAAGTTTTGCTGTATTAAACTTCTGTACTAGAAACGCTGTATTAACGTTATTGCTTCATTGTGAAAACTTTGTTTTATCTGTAACGTTTTGAAAACCTTCCTACACAATCATTTATGTTCGCCTTAAATATACATGGTAATCTATAGGTTACGTGATATAATGTATACATCATATACTGTATCCCCTGATAGCAACTGTATGTGTGTTACTGTATTGCTGAGGCTGTATATATACTATATAATATAGACACCAGACACTATTATATACGTATATAAGGGGTTAAAGTAACAGCTGTGGCCCATTATAGGAGTTACATATATAGATGTGCACATATAGATTTTGCTCTGCTGTGCTAATGCATTTTCATCACATGCTTTTATGAATTAAAGCAGAACACACACAGTTTTTCCACTTGAAGCCAATATGATAACTAGCTGTATTGTTATTGTTTTTATAATGTAGTTACACCTGCTGGTCAGAGAGATGCACCTACACGAATGGACCAGAAAAGCCTTTACATAGATTCACTTTAGGGAAAAATGTATGATAACAATGAAGAAATGCAATTTGAATAAAATCAATACAGTTTAGTGGACAGGTTTGGTGTCAGGGAAAGTTTGAATAAAGTTATTTAAAAATGATGCCTTCAAACATGTGGTGGCGCTAGTGTACCAGAGATGCTGTCCAAAGCTAATGTGTTTCTGCAAGGGTTCCTGCATCCTGTTACAGTGCAGTGATGTTATCACATGTTATATGTCTCTTACATGTAACAGATGTGATGTAAGCCACAGTTCATTGTTATACTCTCATACCTTTCATTGTTATAGTCTAACTGGCCCATTTCTGGAGGCAAAAATAACAAGTATTATGTTCCTCAGGTTTACTTTTAACAGATTACCAGTCATTTAACTGATGCGTGAGCAGGTTTAAGGCCTGAGGTTTCTGAGGAACCTGCAGGAACATCTAATCTCAGAAGATCAGTTTCAGAGCGGCTGTTAGCAAACGCAACCATTGACAGCCGCCATAAAGTCTTAAATGATGTCTGGTCAATGGGGTCAAAGTGCGGGGATGGCGTCAAACACTGACGCACAAATCTGTAGTGACAACATCCAAGTCCAACCCTTGACCTGCTGGGGTCACCGGTGTTGTTGTCATGACAACATGCACAAAACTGGTTATATACACTAGGGTATAAGCGACACCACTTTGTTCTCTATTACTTTCTAGAGGAAACACAACGATTAAAAGGCAGTTTGAGGAAAAATATCCATAGTTTTATTGCGAACCGAACAAAGTCACATGATTCAAACAATTTTACAGTACATTAATTGTTACACATAAGCATACCTTAGGTTTTTGTTCCATTTACATTCAAACTAACACAAAATGCACAAAATATACAAACAAACTTAAATAGCAATACAGTCTTATTAGACGGAATGTAATATTTAGTTACATCGGAGGCTGGAAGACTGAGATGAGATGGAGGCGTCTGATTGGTTAGTCCAAGGGCTTGTCTACATACAGTAGCAGTAAATCCCTCTAGCTCCTCCCACTCAAAAAACATAAAACAAGGAAGTGCCATTTAAATTAATAAAATAACTAAAGTTACGTGCGATTTGATCCCACGACTCATAAATCACAATGACATCAGATGCTGATAAAACGAAGCGGTTTCAGCGTCACAATGACTTTGAATGTCTGACACTGATTTGTGTGTCAGCTCACATGGTTTAGAAAAAAACACGTACGAAATGAGCGCTATCAGTATCAACAAACAAACAAAAACACACACGTTTCATCCCAAACAAAATCTCACTTATCATCAACAGTCTCATAAAAGCAAATACGCTGGGCAAAAAAATAATAAAAATATGCGATAAGTCCATCAGCATCAGTCCTCACTCTCTCTTTCTCGCTCTCTTTTACCATCCGTCTGTCTGTCTGACACAATTGGAGTGAAAGTTGAGGAGAATCATGCGGACGATGCAGAAGTCTTCTCTTAAGTGTAAAACTCAGGCCTTTTTAACAAAGACCCTCGAGCTGCCGTACGCCATGTGCAAATGCCCCCTCCTGGGGCGGGAAAAATGACACTGGCTTTCATTCTCATAGTGATGCACTACAGGTGAGATTCCACGGGACAGCATTTCCATGGTAACGAGCTGGGGACCACGTTTCGACGGGTTACAGGAAGGAATCCATGGCGGGGGCGTAGGAGAATCCCAGGAACGCTTCGGTCGCCTCCGTGATGCTGGATGTCACGAGAACGCTGTCCGGTGAACAGCCGATAGAATTTGGCACGGGTTCGTCGGTGAACTCGGGGTCGAAGTGTCGCAGGTCATTGGGCCCCGTCTGTAACAATCACAAATGTCAGAATGACATCATTTAAACAAATCTCTCAAATAAACCTCATCTGCTTCAATGACAATAGTAAAACTATTTCAAGTTGCATTTTTGGCACCATGACCACATTTTTATCTCTAACATTATCTCTAACATCTCTAATGTTCAGCGCAACATAGCGTTAATGAAGGTCAACGCAGAAGAGCGGTGGAACGTACCACGTTAGGGTTGAATGGGGGGGTGAGTTTCTTGGCGTTCAGTTCATCCCAGTTTATTGGCGAGAAGAACATGTGATTCTTAATCTCAACCTGAAACAGAGTGAAATAAATCGCTTAGATACAAGACTGACAAATAACAAATGAACAACTGGAAACGTAAACACACACACACACACTTACAAAGTCATCAGTGAAGCCCAGCCTCTTGGTGCGATCTTTCTGCAGAAGACCCTCCAGCAGATGTCGGGCGGCGTTTGATATGTTGGGTTTCAGCTGCAGCGGTTTGTTTAGGATGTTATCATACATTTCTGCGGTGTTACGGCTGTAAAATGGAGGCTGTGGGTCAAATACAACAAAAGTCAGTAATCTGTCAGTAATAAGCTCAGCTAACAAGGAACATTGGCTAATTTTTTACATTGTGAAGTTGGGAGGATGGCTAATTCAGTTTCTGTCATGCTGATTGTGTTTACATTCATTCTGAACTGGAGCTCGCTCCTGATTCCACAACTGCTAGATTAACTCACCAGGCCGTATAACATTTCATACAGCACGGCTCCCAGACACCACCAGTCCACCGTCCGGTCATACGGCTGCTTATGTAGAACCTCTGGTGCCAAATACTGCAAGATCAACAGAGAAACATGGAGACACGAAGTCAGCTGATGGATTCATTGTTTAAAAAAACAACACTATCTACCAAACACTACATATTTAATGTTATTAACCTCTGGTGTTCCACAGAACGTAGATGTTGTTCCATTGGGTTCTATGTTCTCTTTGCAGAGGCCGAAGTCGGTCAGGATGATGTGCCCCAGCGAATCCAGAAGAATGTTCTCAGGCTTCAGGTCTCGGTACACGATGTTCAGAGAATGCAGGTACCCCAGCGCGCTTGCAATCTCTGCGGCGTAGAACCGTGCACGCGGCTCCAGAAAACATCTCTCCCTCTGCAAGTGATAGAACAGCTACAGACGGAAAAGAGAAACAGGAGACAAAAAGAAAACAGATTAGGTCATGCATGTCCTGAATGACATACCTAATCAAGACCCTTTCTAGATTCTTCAGTCCCAAACAATGGCGGGAAATGAGAGCGTTCTCCGTTTAAGGAACCCCCGTCCACAGCCTCAAAGAGACGCCTGCTCAGTTAGACCGCGTCTAAACCTCCTCATCTGCTAAATCTGGCCCCCGTCACAAACTCGCCCCTCCCAAACATTTCCCCAGTTTCCTTTTCGGAGCTCGACTGCTTCTCTGCTTCTCATGAAAGGAAATCCTTTTTGTCTGCCTCTACCTCACTGTCTCCTACAACTTTTACTGTTCTATTTTTTATTACTCTCTCGTCTTTCTCTTCTTCCTGCAATTTAATTTGTTTCCCTGCTGCATGCGTTTAAAGTTGTATGTAAACTAGTTTTCACGTTTTTGCATTCAAGGTAAACAGTTCATAAAACTAGCATTTACACACACACCTCTCCGCCATTGATGTAGTCCAGCACAAAGTAGAGTTTATCAGCAGTCTGAAAGGAGTAATGCAGGCCCACCAGAAACGGATGCTTGATGTTCTTCAGTAACACGTTCCGCTCAGACATGATGTGTTTCTCCTGAACAACACAGAAGGTCAGAGGTTAAAGGTCATGAACATGTTACCACAGAGTTCTACCTTAACAACATGTTTCAGATGTTACGGCACCAGACAGAGTTCTCATGAGAAACCAATACATTCTCCAATGCCTGTTTGGCAAAGGGTTCAGAAGCAGTTATGAGTTATGAGAACCCAGCCAACAAGAAACGTTCTAAGAACATTTTCCGAAACTTCTCTAAAAGTTATCCAAAAGGTTCCATTAGCAGAACTTTTTTAATGTTATACATCAAATGTAGCTGTGGAGTCAATAACAGTAAGTAGTAAAGTGTGTGTTTTGGTTCCACACCTCTTTCTTCTTCAGTATAGCCTTCTTCTGAAGAACCTTGACTGCATAGAACTTCTCATCACTCCGGTGTCGGGCCAGAAGAACTTTCCCAAAGCTGCCTTTACCGATGACCTTGAGAAAGTCGAAGTCTGACGGCTTGGCGGTGGGGTTGGAAGAGGGGCCGAGGTTGATCTGTTGAGAGGGGCTTGGCTGGAGAAGAAGAACAAGACATGTTCAGACCAAACGTCTCCATGCAGTAAACACACTATAGTGGTCATGCTCACACACACACACACACACACACACGGTTTTACCGGTGGGGACGGGCTGCCGTTCATCAGCTCAGCATCTTGTGAAGGTGTCAAGTTTAAGATGGACTGAACCTCAGAACTGCAGAAAGACAAGAGGATGATGTGAAGAATCGTTCTGACAACTACTGACAACTTTGGTGTTTGTAGTTGTTATAGTTTATTTATTTATTGTCACAATGCTTCTAAAAACAGTTTCAAGCAACAGTAAAAAATAAAACAATTATGCATGGCGATTAAATGTCACTGTAAAACATGGTAAAACACGCAGCACTGTTTTAAACACCCACTTGCCGGATGACTTACTGCTTGCAGGCGTAAGAGCTGGTGGACAGTTTCTGTATGAAGTCGTTCAGTCCCATTTTTCTCTGTTTCATGAACGCTGCAAACGACAGCAGAGAAACTCATTTAAAGATCGTTCAGTATTAAACGCCTCCGTTCACATAAAGCACAAACCGTACCGCTGAGGTTCGCGACCAGTCCTCTGGTTTTAGAGTAACTCAGCTCGCTGGCCGGACCGCTCGTGTCTGTTTGGATCGTCATGTCCCAGTTTTCCCAGTTTTCCCAGTTTTGTGAAAACGACACGAACTGTTTCTGAACTTCTCTAGCGCGGTTCCGACTATTTATACACCAGGAGGCGGAGTCTAGCGGGCGTGTTCCGGTAAGAGGCGTGTTCTGACGCACGAGGGGCGTGGCCGGGCAACGCGTCTCCCGCGTGATGGGCGTGGCCTCGTGTTCCTGCGCGTTTGAGGGGGCGTGGCTTAGCGTGTTATGGCAGATTCAAGCGTGACGTCAATGAGGGGGTTTGCGTCACGCCCCACGCTGTACTGTACGGTACTGTACGGTACCGGAACTTCTGACGAACCGAGCAGAACTTTATGTTCTGTTGAGGATGACATTAAAATGTTCTTCACTGGAGGGGATAAAAGTTTCTTTCGATAACAAACACATGGTTACCAACTTCAGAATGACGTCATAGCTCACGCATCACACTTGGATTCATCACATCTTATAACAAAGTCTTCAAAAACACACAAGTGTGTTTTTAATGCAGCCGAGCTCATTCAGTCAGTTCTTGTCTTTACACAGCCAGACTCGAACCATCGGGCTGAAAGACGCAAGCCAGAGGCAAAGCAATGGGCTACGAGCCAAACTCCAGCCCTTACTGGAAAAATACTGACTCACATCTGACACTTGTGAGATATTTCACCATTTAATGTTATTGTGCAGACATTCAGGTTTGCATTAAACCCAGTAATGCGTTAAACACTCCGTTAGATCTCAATTCAAGCTCAATTCTTAACCTGTTTCTCATTCAATGTTTTATGCTACATGCACGAAGGGTTTAAGTTTTGTGAGTCCCTCCCAAAACAACAAGTACAAACCAAACCATTAACACGCACCATTCATGCATGCAAGCGTTTAACACGACAAACATAATAAACATAATACAACAAACTTCATCTATTGTGTTATATGACACAGTATGAAATGCATGATTTAT
>JBAJNP010007398.1:0-22669 GCA_036877545.1 Yasuhikotakia modesta | reverse complement strand
GTGCATAACTGAACATAATTATTTGAAGGTTGACTTTTTTTGTATTAAAAACATTTTTCTTTTATTGGTCGGATGAAATATGCAAATTTTTTTAGATAGGAATGTTTTTTGGCATACATGAGCTGTATGCCAAAATCGTCAATATTAAAACAATAAAAAGGCTTGAACTACTTCAGTTGTGTGTAATGAATCAAAAATATATGAAAGTCTAATGTTTATCAGTACATTACAGAAAATAATGAACTTTATCACAATATGCTAATTTTCTGAGAAGGACCTGTATATAAGCTTGACAGATAAAACAATCAAAGCATTTTAATATTATTATTTGTAGTTTAGGGTCATCATTTTATTGCTTTATAAGTTTGATAGTATATAAGAGTTAAATTAACTGTCATTAACTGTTTAGCTGTGGGCAATATTAAAATTAGTGGTTGTTCTGGAGGTACAAGTCTGACTGACAGCAGGGTCAGGTAACTGTTTATTAGGAGCCACACACACACACACACACACACTTATTTCATACTACATGTATAAGGATTATTGGTTTAATAGATTTTTTAATTTTTACCTTTTAATATATATATTATCAATATAATCATTCATATATATTTATTTGCTAAAATTAGCAATTATGTTCTTAGGTTTTTAAGGTCTGTGACGTTGAAGAATTCTGTGTAAGATATTCAGAATAAGCTATAATGTGCTGTACAATTATTTTGCAAAAACAAATCAAAACTTGTCTTGCTCTAGCGACTGTGACAGGACAGACTGTCTCATTTCATAACATCTGAAAAAAGAACCAGTAGATTATAAAAGCTGCTGATATGCAAGAATAATTGTCATTACTGTGATAGGTATAGCTACTGCATACCAGTAAGTACTGGCCACTTTAAGAGCTAAGAGGGACATGATGATTGCATATGTACAGAAGAACTGAAAGGCTGTAAAAAGCTTTCAAATGGTCTCTCAGTTCTCATGCAGACTAACATGCCTGTGCAAACACACATAGTGTACACTATACACACATTCATACAAGTGTCAACAAACTCAATTTCCCTGTTTTTAGTGGTCCAGCCAGATGCAGGTTTAAAGTTAGCAGCAGACTAATAAGCTTCTTATTGCTGGTAGTGTGTAGTCAGGCACGAGTGTTGCTACGTCCCTCCTCCCACCAGGTCTGCACCAATGTAAAAAAAGTATTTTAGAACATTTGTTTTTGTAAAATTAGACATCCAACCACATCCTTCATGATTTAATCTCAGGTTTGACCCTGGGTGGCTAAACAAACAAATTCAGCGGGTTCATTAAAGACAGACTCTCTCTCTCTCTCTCTCTCTCTCTCTCCCCCTCTCCCTCTCTCTCTCTCTATTTAACCTTGTACATGCTGAGAGATTCAAGTCAATGTTAACCCGTTGTCACGCTCTCCCATGAACTTTATAGTTTTGTCCATGTTCTTTGGTTTCTCCCATTGTTTCTTGTTTTCGTTTTCAATCTCCCTCACCTGTGTTTAGTTATCATGTTTACCTTTTCTGTTGATTGGTTCCCCATTTAAGTTGTTAATGTTTCTGTTTTCATTGTCGGTCCTCGTCATATCGTCTTAACACCTGAATGTAATGGTGTTCCTATGTTCTGTTTTCAATGGTTGGAATAAACCATTTCTGGCTCTAGAATCTCAGTTTCACCGAACCGTAAGAGCGTATTTAAACCACTTTTTTTAGTTTTGTTTTGCAAGTCTGTTTTGTGCAGAGCCCCAGCCTGAGGCCGTCGAGACCAGAGCGCCTGAGACCATTGCCATTGAGGAGTCATTCGTGGAAGGAGCGACGGAGCCTTAGTGCGCCTTGAAGCCTATAACTTTGGACCTGGGACTTGAGCCGGCTGAGGAGATTGCTGTGGATGATGAGGGAAGCTCCTCTCACTGCACTTCTGCTGAGGGTGAGCTAGCACTGGACCTCTTTGATTTTACGTGGCTACCTCTGAAGTTTTCCCACCCACCTTCCCTATCTTGGACTATCCTGTTTTTTGTGATCCACCGGTCTGTACACCACTGTACAGCCCAACAACTCACCCTCAGCCTACCACCTGTGCAATGGGTAAGCCGCAGGTCTGCCAGCCGCCTGGGGTGTTGGGTCTGGATCCCTCCTCGCCTCTTCCAACCTCAGCATCCTCGACTCCACCTCGGCCCTGCGGCTCTGCCATGTCCCCTAGCTCCCTTGTCTCCGCCCGGTCCCGTCTGTCCCCTGGCTCCTCCGGACTTCCTCATCCCTCCGGCTCCACCTGGGTCCATCGTCAGGTTTGACAGGTTTGCTCTACCTCATCACTCCATCAGGCTCCTCCTTCCCTCAGGTTCCTCCTCCATCCTTGGGCGCACCAGCTCCACCGTGGCCCTCCGGATCCCTGTCTCCACCTCGGTCGCCGGTGCCACCTGCTCAGCCTTGGCCCTCCGGATCCTCTGTGTCACCTCAACTCCTTGGGCTCCATCACCAGCTCTGCCTCCATGGCTACCTCCTTCACCTATGCAGGGGGTGGCTATTACAGCTGTGGCCAGCTCCCTCCTTGCTCTTCCCTGGCTCCTTCCACCGAGGTCTCCACCCTGGGCCCTGAGAGTTTCTCCTGGTCTCCTTCGTCCTGGTTTCCTGCTGGCTCCTTCCGCTGAGGTCTCCACCCTGGTCCCTGAGGGTTTCTCCTGGTTCCCTGCTGACTCTTTCCTAGCTCCTTCCTCCAGCTCCTCCCTGGTCCAAAAGAGTCTCTCCTGGTTTCCGTCATCCTGGTTCCCTGCTGGCTCTCCCCTGGCTCCTTCCTCTGGCTCCTCCCTGGTCCCTGAGGGTCTCTCCTGGGTTCTGTCATCCTGGTTCCCTGCTGGGTCTCCCCGGCTCCTTCTGTTGGCTCTTCCCTGGTCTCTGAGGGTTCATCCTAGCTCCTGACATCCTGTTTCACTCCTGGGTCTCCCCTGGCTCCTCTTTCCGGGTCCTCCCTGGTTCTGTGCTCTCCTCCTCTGGGAAGTCCGGCCTCCACCCAAGCCTCCCCGTGGGACTATGTCTGCCTCCCTTCCAGTCATCTTTGGCATGAGGCCGGGCCTTCCGGGAGGGGGGGGGTAATGTCATGCTCCCCCCGTGAACTTTATGGTTTTCCCATGTTCTTTTGGTTTATCCCATTGTTTCTTGTGTTCGTTAATCTCCCTCACCTGTTTTTATTTATCGTGTTCACCTGTTCTGTTGATTGGTTCCCCATTTAAGTTGTTCATGTTTCTGTTTCAGAAACATTGTCATGTTTCTCGTCTGAATCTAATGGTGTTCCTACATTTTGTTTTTGATGGTTGGACGGTTTCTGGTTCTAGAATCTCAGTTTCTCTGCGTTCTTTGTTTCAGTCACGCAGCAACCCGTGACACCCGTCAGTTATAATACTAAACATTTTCGTTAACCTGTGCTTTAGTCTTTTATACAGTATTTTATCAATAAAGGTAAACATCCTTTATGCTTATAGAGACTTTAAAATGTTTATGCCTCAAAAGTACTTTCTGATGAGGTATATATTATATAACCTTAGCATCAAAATGTCAGAATTGTTATACTGGAAAAAAGCCCATTATACCAATGTTTTTTTCTCAGCATAGCAGACGTGAGTATGTGGGTCATGTAGGAATTTTCTGGACGCCCAAAGCAAGCACACTGCAAAGCCAGTTACACAATTTTTTTACAGTTGCTGTAAAGCTAATCAAACATAGTGTTAGCACTTGCTAGCTGCCTTGAATGTATTTATGGTGCAGAAAACTCCTGGACAGACCCCATGACAGAACATGTTTTGAGATTGCCAGAACTCACTTTGGATCTCCTGTCTCTGACGTGAGAAAGAAACAGCAAGGCCTTGCTTGAGTGCTTGGTCTAGTCTAGTGGAAAAGACGGGGTTATTTTTGGCACAGCACAGCGTAACTGCTTGTGCTGCTTACTGTGTGAAGCTGAGACCTATTGGGCTGTGGTGGAGCTGCTTGTGTGTGTGCATGCAGGAAGACGGTCTTTGCTTTGCCTGGTACGTGGTGAATCTTGTTTTGACAGTGATTTCCTTGGCAGAGCAGTGGCACTTAATTGGGTGAGCTGGCGTGGTTTGTGCTGTCTTTTGGGAACAAGAAGCAACTGAGGAGAGGAAGTGGTGGTGGGGGGGGGATAGGACTGATTACTTGTGAGCTGTTTTTTCCCCAACTCTCTTGCATTCTTGGTCACTTGTAAAACGGTACAGTGGCTTGGTGATTCGTTTAACACCTGTTCTGTCAGTTTCTAATTTACTATCAATGCAGGTCTTTGTGAAGGACTGTGAGGGCAAGCATGTGGTGTGTGTTTATGAGTAGGAATCAAGTTTTTTTAAAGGCAGTACCTTAACGATTTTCATGACATTTGGATCTGTGAATGGTTCTTAAACATCTGAACGCATGTGGATGGAATTAGCTAAAATGCTCTGACAGTGTTTTTTGCACTTTACTGAATCTACATCACTGTAGTAGAGGAAATTATGTTTTATCCAAGTTGTGAGTATGCAGTGTGAATATGGGTTTTGTGCAACAAACTTTTGTGCTGTGTGCAACAGGTTGCATCACTTGGTCTAGGCTCTGGTCTAATTCTGGTTGTTTGTGCTTCATTAAAAAAAGAATAGGCAGTTTTGGAGAGGCTAGCAATAGCAACATAGCTTTAAAAACATAAGATAACACCCTTTAGAGTGCTCTTCAAAGCTTTCATAGTCCTTCAAAGTTTTTAGCCCTGCACCTTACACAGAGGACATACATTTATTTAAACATTTGTAGACCACTTTACTTAGTGACTGTTATTAAGGCATAAGGAGACGTTCAACTTTCCTAAAAATGTTTCTGGGAAAATTCACCTACTTTACTTTTAAAATTAGGTGTAACTTTTGATCTACACATAGCATGCAGTTATGACAGAAAATACATTTTCATTTCTGTTTGTGTAACTCTGTATGCTTGGCTCAAATTGACTTCACACATTTACGACAGGGGCATGAGCAAACATGACTATACCTGTTTCCTTCAGTTTTTGTTGGAAATGTTCTGGTCCATTTCCCATCTTTTGTCACGACTCTCGTGACTGTCATGTTTTGTAGTGTCTCCCTCCTGTAGAGGTCATTGTTTGTCTGTTTTTGATTATGTTCTGTCCTTTTCGTTCATTGTTTGAGTTGTTTCAGCTGCGCGCAGCCTAAGTGTCTAATTATCGGCTGCGTGCAGCTTGATTGTTTTGTGTTTATTAGCAGCGCTTATCTTCGGATCAGTGCTGCAACATTTCCCTATGTTGAGGCGTTGTTTTGGTATGTTTCGAGTTTTTCCTTGCCTTGTCTTGTCGTGCTCCAGTTTAGTCGTGCCTTGTTTTTTCCTTTATAAGTTTTTTTGTTTTCTCTTGTCTGTTTCTGGGAGGTAGTTCCCAGTGGTTTTGTTAGTTTTATTTTCTACTTTGTTTTTCATTTAGTTTACCTGGCCCCGTTGTGTTTGTGACACTTGGTTTAATAAATTCCAGTTCCTGCAATTCCTCCCTCTTGTGTTTTGTCTTTGGGTTCCATCCCCTATCTCGAGTGGTGTGGCGTTAGCGTGTTTGCTACGTTCACATTTCACAGTCTGCGCGTTCGCAGGCTGACTGTCTTGTTCAGTCAGCCTGTCCCAGAGCTTGCTTTCTCCAGTCAGCCTGTCCCAGAGCCCGCAGCAGTGTCATCCTCTGAGCCTCCCAGAGCTAGCCTCAAGTCTGGCTGCTCCCAGAGACTCTCAAGGCTTAATCAGGGCAAGTCAGAGCCCGCAGCGGTGTCATCCCCTGAGCGTCCCAGAGCCAGCCTCAAGTCTGGATGCTCCCAGAGACTCTCAAGGCCCATTCAGGGCAAGTCAGAGCCCAGTTTGGGAGAAGCCAGGGCAGAACCCCCTCCAGACACCTCTGTTTCAGAGTCCAGTCTGGGGTCCAAGCCAGAGTCCAGTCCGGGGTCCGAGCCAGAGTCCAGTCCGGGTTCCTTATTATTACTGTCACGACTCTTGTGACTGTCATGTTTTGTAGTGTCTCCCTCCTGTAGAGGTCGTTGTTTGTCTGTTTTTAATTATGTTCTGTCCTTTTTGTTCATTGTTTGAGTTGTTTCAGCGCTGCTAATAAACACAAAACAATCAAGCTGCGCGCAGCTAATAATCAGATACTTAGGCTGCTCACAGCTTGATTGTTTTGTGTTTATTAGCGGTAAACACAAAGGCATTGTTTTGGTATGTTTCGAGTTTTTCCTTGCCTTGTCATGCTCCAGTTTAGTCGTGCCTTGTTTTTTCCTTTAAGTTTTTTGTTTTCCCTTGTCTGTTTCTGGGAGGTAGTTCCCTGTGGTTTTGTTTCTCGTTTTGTTAGTTTTATTTTCTACTTTGTTTTCCATTTAGTTTAGCTGGCCCCGTTGTGTTTGTGACATTTGGTTTAATAAATTCGCTTTCCTGCAAATCCTGCCTCTTGTGTTTCATCTCGAGTGGCGTGGCGTTAACGTGTTCGCTACACATGCCAGAGACCCGGGTTTAAGACCCGACCCTGACATTTTTCCAATCTTTTATACTTTTTTTTAATACTGTTACTTATACATTATATGTACTAAGGACAGACTTGGAAATACATGAATAAAACTTTGTATTATCCAGTGAAAGCCGTTGTCATGAGAAAACATTCTTTGGGGACGTTTATGCTGCTAAATGCTATTAGCTGGGAGAGGTGTCCCAATCATTAAAATGTTATCCTGTGACCCTTGAATTTCAGCAACACTCCTGGTTTAAATGTGAATACGTGCCTTTTAATGCAATTTAATACAGAAATTTACAAGGAAAAACTATACATTCACCATATGTTGCACAGAGGTCCATAGCAGAAAGAACATCCTGCTAAACATTTGATGTGGTGCTCCACAAAAGTCAATTTGACGGTGAGTAATGTTCCTTCCAATCCTAAAAAGTCTAAGTTTTTTCTTTTTGGGTGTACTGGCTCTTTAAGAACCAGCTTTATGCTTGGTGGGCAGAACGCCTGTGTTTCCTTACAATGCAGGCGCTTTCACAGGGACACACACACACATTCTAGCTTCTTATGAAAGCTTATGTAAAGCCTGTCTAAGGAGAGAAAAGCCTTGATGACATTAAACATCAGCGGTGGGGAACGTTCAGAGTAAACACTAGCAGAGCTGTGAGAGCACACCCCCACACTGCACTCACCCCCACACTCTCAATCAAGAACTGTTTATTTTAGAGTCAGAGGTCACAGAGAACAAGAATAAGTGAGAGATTACAAAAAATGTTGAAGGGCTTTGGAAAGTAAATGGTAAATTTGTCTCAGTGTTACAGTTTAACAACACCTGCAAGAATGAAATTCTTTCTCATAAATTTATTAAACTTCCAAAATGTTTTCTTCCTGAAGGAATTTTAGCTAAGACAAAGAATTTTATGAGACATATTTTGGTCGAAATGACAATACAGAAGCATGTATAATATGTGATTGTCAAACATAGTTCTGACTCTTAATTGTATTGTAAAAAACTCTTAGTAAATGACATACTAACATTAGTATGCATAAGTCAATGAGTTCTTAGCTCTACCTAGTTTTAATTTTCAGTTTATCCTTAAAATAATTGATGTCTGCTGACCTCATGCAGATGATGCAGCTGTCCTGGATCAGCTGAAGGGAATTTTCCAGACTCCAGCTGTTACAGGTCACCTGTTGTCTTTTTCTGGGCGAGGGTCCTTCCCAGTCTGCATGCTAAGTGTCAGGAACTGAAATAAGGCTTTCTGTTGGGCCCCAGAGCGACACAGAAACTATGAGAAATAACACATTTTAATATTAGACAATCAACAGGATACATTATGTTGTAATGATTACTGAGTGCTAGAAACATCTAAGATTTGGAAAGGAAGGCTTTTTCTTTTCTGAAGGAACATATTGTTTGCCTATAGCCTTGCATGACCTTTTTTAAAATGTGAATAACTGCATTATGGCCAAAAGAGTGGATTGTGTGTTTTGCATGTGTATTGTGTGCATGTGTACCTTTTTTTAACAGTGCTCAATCAAATGGACCTTTCTTTTGTTCGCAGTTCTATGTGCATCAATCTCAAAGACAGGAAATTATGAACTTTATTAATCATAACAAGTTCAAAGGAACAGCCTTAAAAACAAATTTTTGAATCAGTACAGCATTGGACAGGAATTCATCTAGTTACATAAAAACTCATGGTCAGTGGCTCAAATAGAAAAGGATTTGATCATAAATCAAAACCACATAATAATGCATGTCATTGACAAATAACACACAGTGATTTGTGGTTAAAGTTTATAAATGTATAATTAAAAGTGTATTTTGAACTTCCTATTCATGTTTTATTGCAGTTGTAGTCTTTACGTAAATTACATTTAGACATTTGGCAGGTTATTTAGTCTAATTTCTGCTTTAAGAAAGATCCAAATCCATAGCAGGATCAATTGTTGCATGTTGCTAACCATATGTAGACTTACAACCTGTCTATAATGGCATACAACCAAACACAATACAAACAAAATAAGTACATCAGCAATAACAGCAATGTTAGTTGCTCAGCCAACTAGACTACAGGGCCATAACTAACTGTTGATTGTAGTTACGTTTGTGGCTTTGGTTTCCATACATGGCAGTGAGTAATCACACCTTTCTGTCTCTATCACTTCTTTCTCCAGCCTTGTTCATTTTTCTTTTGTTCCATTCCAGGTATTCTATAAATGAATGAATCTGTCAGTTCCCATAATCATCAATATGATTGTAAGACTGGGGTCATCTCAGGGTTCATTTTAGTATAAAGGCCCTTTGCTTTCCTGGTAGAAATAAATACTTTTTAAGGTACAAGATAAAAGAACTTAAGCAAGGAATATAAGCTTTGAAAGGTATTTTGAATGTACTGCATTGAAAACAGCTCTTCAAAGGCCCTGGGAGCTCCTAGTCATGTAATCTTTGCAGGATTTGATGTTTTATAGCTGGCTTGTACCCTAATGATTGCATTTATGTGTGCGTGTGTGGGCGTCCCCCAAAAATCTTTTGGGGACATCCTTTTTGGTAAAATAAAGCAAATAAAGATTATTTTACAGTAAAAATACAAAACGTTTTATGTTAGGGTTAGATTAACTGATTAAAACACATATATTTAATAATGGGGTAAATAAATATTTATTAATTTTTATTATTATTTTTATTTATTATTAATTTATTACTAATATTTATTTTTAAAATAATATTTAAATGTATTAGTTAATAATACATAATATACATTAATAATTTAAAAAAGTTATTAGTATTAGTTATTTCTTTTTTATGTATTTATATTTATTAATTTACCCCATTTAAATACGCTAACATACTCATACTGCATACATACATATAATACACACATATATTAGACACACACCCATGTTCGGTGATTTAGTTAGGGGCACAAAATGAAATCATGTCGAAATGTCAACTATCAACCAGGACATTTAGATCCTATGATGGGTGTATAAGGCCCACTGTGATCATTTTGTCACTGCTCTGCCTGACGGCCCTCATCAGGATAGCAATACATAGAAACTTTTTAACCCAGTATTCATACTCCAGTATTTTTGTGCAAATTCCTTTCACTTTGTAGTATGTCTAAAACTAAAAGTAATTTCATTTATGCAGAGTCTCCTCATAGCTGGAATATTACAATAGTATGTTTCTGTGTACATGTATTAGGTGAAATGTATCTAATAAGGTTTATTTTTTCTGATCAGATCAGCACTGGAACCTCAGGTTCAAAGATTTAAGAGAGGGTAACTGTTAGAGATTCTCAGAATTCACAGGAGTGAGAGCTTCCCCTTCTTTCGTCCCACAGCTTGAGCAGCTGGGCTGCAGGATATTGCTCCATTCTTTAGAGAAACCACAAGTTTGCTTGTGGTGTCCCTACTTGCAGACAGAGAAAACACAAACACACACACACACACACACACACACACACGAGGGCACCATGAGAGAGCTAAGGCAGGTTTTGAAAGACACACACAGTCTATCAGTCTATTTTTAGGGTATTGCCATTCGTGATTCATTGTCTTTGTTCTTTGAAACTCAATGATCCTGAATCCTGTAATATAGCTACCATTCACCCATTTCCTGTTTACTATACAAACACAGAATTTAACATGGGTGTGTTGGTGTTTGTTTGTATACCCAGTGTTTTAGGGAACATGCTATTTTACTCAGCAACTTGGATTACAAGTGTTTTCTAAATGGCAAACACTGTAGTCATGATACACATTTAATATGACATGAATGACAATGTGACCTCCAGTGTACATTGCAGTACATTCAGTATTTATGTGTAATTATTTTTCTGTTAAATAACAATAGGTTGAACCCAGATTGTACAATAATCAAGCTATCTACAGAAGAATGTACAGGATGGGCTGATTTATTATAATTTCTTTCAATTTATTATAGTATCCATCATAGTTTTTATTCAATGCTCTTTGACGTTGTCAGAAAAGACCCACAACCCATTTGTGGGAGAAAACCAATTAAGAAACTCTTGGGTCACGTTCTAATTAGTCCCCTACATTTTTAAACACCAAGAACACTCAACAGTTTGAAACACTGAACAGTTGTACTATTTGTCACAGGTTTCTTTTCATTGTAATGTTTAAATATGTGGTCTACCATGATTAGAGTCCAATAAATAACTTTATTTACCGCCTTTATTCGTCTATGTTTTTAAGTAAACACATCAACTTGTTTATTAAACTGTCTTAATAAAACTGTCATGTGACAGGAACATGTACAACATATTTGTTAATTATTTCACAATGTCTGCATCACAAACACTGGCAAGATGGAGGCGAAAGAAACAATAACATTTGACTCTGTAGATGTAAACAGATAATGAAAAGCTTTTTCTCAGTGTGGGAAAACCACTTTGGATAGTGCTAAAAGTGATGTGTTACAGCTGTGTGTGAGTCGGTGTGTGTGTGCGCGCATTGTGACAGGGTCCAGACCCCTCACAAAGCAGTCTTTGCAATGAGCTGTTCCATATTTTCTATATTATTCCTCCTAGGTCTACAGACATGTCAATCCCCTCCACGTGCAATGAGAGATACAGAGCAAAAAGAACAGGAGAGAGGGTGAAAGTACAAAGTCTTGAAGGTAATGAGGTCAGTATAATGGTAATGACATCTGTGGGGGAATCCTCCACAGACTAAAAGTGAATACCTAAACAAACACTGGGAAAATTTCTCACTGAGCTCACTGATAGCACTGCTTATTTACACATCCTGTTTGTCTTTCAAAACCCCTTTACTAATGGAACTTTGCAAATTATCTAACAAAACAAACCCGAAATTTTGTGGTGAATGCTGCTTGCACAGCTCAGTTGCCTGCTGCAGCGATCTTGTGGGTGGGTTTGTGGTACTGCATGTCTTTGAGAACACGGTAGGTTTACTGCAATGGGACTGTACAGCTTGTTCAAGCACTGCAAATACAGTTGCTTTTTGCACTTTTTCAGCAGTTTCCAGTGTGTATCAGATATTACCGGCTGCGAAAAGGGCCACTGGGTGAATTGCTGAATTATGGATAATCCTATCAGTCATTAGCCAGGCCATAGTGTTCATTTGATATGAGTTCAACAAACCTAAACCACAGAATATATTGAATACTGGCTGCCTATCAAGCATCATATAAACTTTAAAATTTGGCTGATTACCTACAAGGCTTTGAATGGTTTAGCTCCTCAGTACCAGAGTGAACTCCTCTCTTATCGTTTACCTTTACTGCAATTATTTACAAGCCAGTACTGTCACGGGTGGCTGCGCGACTAAAACAGAGAATGTGGAGGAACGGAGTTAACGTCAGAAACTGTTTATTCCAAAGAAACAATGGAAAACAAAAACGTAGGCACACCATTACATACAAATGTACAGACGATAACAGACCATGAAAACAGAAACATGAATAACTTAAATGGGGACACAAATCAACAGAACAGGTGAACACAATAACTAAAACACAGGTGAGGAAGATTAACAAAAACGAGAAACAATGGGAGAAACCAAAACATGGGCAAAACCATAAAGTTCAAGGGGGGAGTGTGACAATTACATTGGATTACAGGGACATTAGTATCCCTAATTAGTAATCCCTAATTGCAATGACAGGTATTAGTATCCGTAATTAGTTATAGTTACAAATATATATAGTTACAAATATATATACAGTATATACAAAAAATATATATAGTATATATTTATATATAATTGTGTCTTAATATATGATATCTTATAATAACGATTATATGTTTCCCATGTTGCCCGTGGGAACTTGTTAAACTTAAACTTCAGGTGCTTGTTTCTTTGTTGGGGTCCTTCTGAAGAAGATACAGGATACTTATCGCGCAAAGTTTTATGAAACGTTTGTTTGGTATCTTATTATTGTAGTGTAGGGAAAAGGTCTGAATCACGAGTGGACTTGCTGATGTGTAAATGTAGATTTCTGACAATTAGTTTTTAATTTCAACAAATGTTTTCATTGGACTGTGGAGAAAGTTTGCAGTTCTGGGGAATACAAAATGTTTTTATAGCACAATGAACTCTCTAATCTATGGAAAGTTTTATTTTTCCTTATGATATGACCCTTATGATTATACAAATGACCCTTGTGCGCAGATGGGAAGAGCATAACATCAAACCAAGATTCAACTCACATTACCAAACAGTAAGTCCACAGGGCACAACAAAGGCCGCCTTTTAGGTTGTGTAACAAATGTGACAACCAACACAAGCTAACAGCGACCCACTTTTCTACATAAACCCACACAAACTTGACGCCTCATCAGCTGTCTCATTGAATTGAAGTTTACTTCATTTGCCACAATGAAACAAAGACCTCTTTTATAAGTGGACTTTCGTCGTCCATCTGGAAGAACTTTAAATGTCTCTCCAACAATCTGCCAGGATGTCTTTATAATCTTTGAAAACAGCAAAAGACGTCCCTTTCAAACTTTTTTGCTATAATTCAGAGAAGAAATCAGTGTGTCAATGTATTTGGAACGCATAGCACACTTGCAAATATTTATCTGTTGCAAAACCAAATGACGACAGTCATTTACCTGAACAGACTTCAAGTTGAAATAACACACTTTATAGAGAAGAAAAACCAATCTCTCACATAAATGTCACTAAGGGTGATGTTTTGACTTGATTTAAAGGTTTGCAAAGAAATAAAAAAAAAATACTTATTGCAAAGTGATTTGAACCCTCCAACATTTGCCATGTTTATTGTTCTATTTGACTAAACCGCAATTAATCATAATTTTCACCACGCCCATGGTTCAGTAGCCTTACAGGAAGCCTGCATGAACATGTTTCAGCCCCTTGCATTCTCACACACACACATTACATTGAGGAATGAAGATTAAAGATTAAAGGTGAAGTTTCTCATTGATTTGCTGTCTTTGGTAGGTTCTACTGAAACAATAAGCAACAAAGATGTGCATTAGCATTAGCACTTTTAATTCCTTCCTCAGCATATAAACATTTCAGGTATCTGGTATTATCTGTTTGTTTCGCATGCGCAGCATGTACACACACCCTCACACCTGTAGTTATATCCACATCCACCTTGCTGGGAGTCAATCGCTGAAAATATAAAGCTGAATGACATGAGTTGATGTCTTCTCTGTCCTTGTCTGCCATCGAGGTTTTGCTTTCATCCAAGAAAACCATTTTCATTGTGCCTCCACTCCATTTACAAGCATGTACAAATCCAAACACAGTTAAAGCGTCACTCAATGAATACATTACGCACAATTTTTAATTTCTTTTTCATTTCCTTAAGGCTGTTTCTGGTTGTTCTGCTTGCACGCTTGTTCAGGTTCATGGCCTGTTTCAGTTCTGTACTTTTATTCAACTGGCATGACAAGGCCTGAAAATATATTTTATTTTCATATAGTGGATCTGAATCATAAGTGGTGTTTATGGCCTCGCCTGCTCCAAACTTCCCTTTTCTCTCCTAATTGCTGATGGTTCTGCTGAGTTGCTCTCAGAGGAGTTGGAACGGTTGTCTCAGGGTTGTCCAACCGGTGCCTGAACAACACTCTGCACTATTCATTACTCTGCATTACTTTACTGTAACAGATTTTTACAAGCTGGACAAAAACAAAGGCAGGAGGCACCCCAGCCTGTAAATCAATGCTTCTTTAGGAAGAGGAGAAATGATTGCAATAATTGTTATCCTATAAAACAGAGCGAGTAAAAGGGAGGGGGGAAAGAAAGAGCAAACCCCTGCTGTAGAAAAAGAAACTGCACTGCATGACACTGAAGTTACATATGTGTTGTTGTTATAGGGTGTATTTGACTATAATGGAAGACTTGTCACCGCTGTTGTTTTGATTGGGTTTATTTCAATCTTAGTAGGATAAGCTGTTTTATTTAAGTGCTGTAGCACACCAAATCATGGCAGGGTTGTTATAGATATTGCAGATTTGATGGAAGAATGGGATTGTTTAAACGTATTGGGACTGAAAGTCAGTGGAAAACTATTTATATTACTGGTCTACAGGTTCTATTACTGTTTTCTTTCAAAACACTAGATATAGTCACATTTTGTAATGTATGTTATGTATTGTGGGAAAACAAAACTAGCTGAATGAAATCAAAATTCCCTACTAATTGTGGGCTTTAACGTGGCACCTGATCTAGCTGGGGTTGCTGGACTAGTGATTACTGTTTTATGTTAGTGGAATATCAAATGTAAAAATAAACTTCAGACAAAAGATGTTATATCTACAACAGTGCTGTGACAGTTTACTTTTTACCCTAATTAACTTACTATTGTGCTATTCATCTTAGTTTTTAATATTTTTGCTTTATTTGCTCAATATTGTTTTTAATCTGTCTTAAACTTTAAAAATTTAAATTTAAAAATTTTTCTTTACTGTTTTCTCTTCTTTTCTTTAATATTTTACTTAAGTCTCACAATGTTAACACTTTATTCTCTAAAATGTATGTATTCTTATGAAAAGAAAAACAAGAGCTTTAGTGTTCTGATTGTTATGACTATTCTAAAGTAAGGCACTAAACCATTGTTGTAATAGACATCCAAAAGATAAAAATTAATGAAAAACTAAATTAATCTACAAAGCTAGGAGCAACTTCTATTAAAGTTCATCTGGGAATGTATTCAAACAAAAGTTTTGTTTTGGTTTGCGTCAATGTAATTGCAAATATAATGAATCAGAGGCTTCTGAGAAACCAGAGGCTCTGTGCATTGAGCTGATAAGAACTGACAAATGAAACATCAGTTCAAACTTGCTGTTGAACTAACTAACGTTTATGACCTGAGGGAAAGGAAGGCAGCTATAGAATGAAGGTTTAGGGGTGTGACACAGTTTTTCTCTCTCACTTTTCTTTTCACTCTTCGTTCTCTTTCTTTCTCTCCGGCTGGATGGAGAACAGACCTGGCTTACAGCTGGTTTTGTTTAGCATCTGTGAGCATTTTTGTACAGTGTACAGTGTGCGTGTTTGGGGGTGGAGGTTATTACAAGCCTGGGCCAAAAGGAGTGTAAAAATGTATACGCCATTTCCTCACCAGTAATCTGAATGGTACAGAATGTTCTTGGCCACTATCCAAGATGCACAGACATTTCCCCCCACCCTATTTATCCCACTCTGTCCGTGTTACTATGTATTTTTTTCTCCTATCTGTCTGCCTGTCCTTTATTGTGAGTAATGAATCACAAAGTTTTGGCAGTCTGGTGCTGACTCAGATTAAGTAACTAAGGTTTATGAATATACTCACACCAGACCTTGTATATAAAGCGTGTTCGTTGAACCTCCTGGTCCAACAGCTATCCCTATCCTGTACTAAGTGTGTGCGTTTGTTTGTGAAAGGGTGTGTGGACGCCCGTTGTTACATGTGTGTGTGCGCTGACTACAGCTGAGGGTGGGGACCTTGTTCCTCATTCAATAACTGCACCGCATCCATCAATGCTGGGAAAACATGCTTTAATAATGGCCAGGTCCTGCCTATGACCTGCGCTGTTTGCGCTCTGAATCTGTGGTTTATTTTCCCCTGCAGTGGAGCTTGGTGACGGTGCCAAGCTTACACTGGCCCGCGGTGAGCCGCCAGGTCTTATGTAAGACCCTGCGGGCACAGGGATCTCTAGAGAGAAAGGGGCAGGATGGTGCTTTGTCTCTGAGGGGTGTGAGAGAAATGTGGCTAAATTTTTCCTTTTTGTCACAAGTAAGACTGTGTGAGAGAAAGGTGTGTATGTGTATTGCTTTGTGGTATTTGTATGCAAAAGAGTTACATATGGTAACCGTTCTTGTATTTATATACAAGGTTAGTAACATGCTAGATCTAGAAATTACTTTTAATGCATGACCACAGAAACCATATAGTACTGTGGTATTATCATGGTATGTAAGAGGATGCTGGGAGTTTTAGGCCAGCAAAGTTCTGGAGATTGTGGGTCTTGTATCCTTCATTACCCCTAACCTTATTTAAACCCCTGTGTGGCGTTTAGTTTACTCCTGTCTATCACTCTAGACTGGTTTATTTGTGTTGGTCTTCTGTGTGTTTACCAATCAGTGTTGGTGCTGTGGTTTCTAATTGCCACGTGTTAATGAGGTCAGGGTTGCAAACCCTATTTTGTGTGTGTGAGTCTTTTCAAAGAAGGATTGTGTGTCTTAGGAGATTGTACAGACTCAGACACAATGCACTGATTATGGAGAAAATTTTGCACAAACTGCACAATTAATTACCAGTTTGCCAAAACATGCATTAAAAGACCATGTGATAAACAGGATATGTGTAGAGCTATGGCCTTGTTTACAGAACTAAGAAAACATCTTGTGGAAACCTGGGTTCGAGTCTCTTCTTTCCTCCCTTGTTACTTTTTTAACCTATTGTGCTTTTCAATAAAAGCACAATGAAAACATGGCCATTCCTATTTTGCAGAGATCTGCTGAGCTATTTGTGCAGTTCTGCCTGCACAGTTTCAGTGTGCGTCTTCATATATAACTCTGTAAATTCAGGTCAGGTGAAGTCCCACATAGCTGACAGCTATTCTTCAAATGTATGACTCCCAAACCACTCCCACCAGTCATGTTTGTGTGTGATTGTGGGATTCCAAACCCGCTTTGCTGATTGATAGCTCATGGGGTGACAAAACTTGCTTGCATAAGTTTCTTTAAACACCATGTTCATGACAGGTTCTCAGAACATGCATTAGTCACACATCTTTATACTGACATCAGCTCACTACCTGTGGAAAACATTCATTTTTAGAGTTATGTCAACTTTTAATTTACTTTGTAGACTCAAGATGTGAAATAGAGGCTCCTAAATGGTTTCCTAAAGGTTTTCATTTGTGCTTTTGTAGTTCCTGAACATAACCTGTTGATTAATTACTGGAATGAGTAAATTTGACAGATAACCCACCACTAGATGGCGCACTGATACTATACCACTATTTGTTGGTCACCAGCAAAACCGTTGCTATTTCTGAAATCTTTAGTATTGAAACTTGACATAATGAATAGCATTCAGCCTGTTAGCATTCACACACATACACGCATAGTGAATGCCGACTGTTGGGAACGGACAGTTCTTGTAAATGATTAGTTTACTTTTCCTGGATCCCAAAAGTGAGTTTAGCAAAGAAATGTCCCTGCGTTTGTTCAACCGCACAAATTGTGAATGGGAATGAACTGTCAGTCATCTTTTCAAATGGGCATTTTTTATTAGCACTAAGCACTTAGTCATTTAGGTCAATTTAAGCCAATTATAGCCACTTATTGCCTGCTGCTAAGCAGTTAGGAGTGGTTGACAGCATAGCAGTGTTTTGAGTATTTTTACTTTGTGAACCTTCATTATTTAATATGTACAATTTAAACTATATCGTCTAACCTCCTTATTGGAAAAATACAGTACAGCTGAAATGTGTTGAAATCTAATCTTGATTAAGTTTTAGATTTTCCAATAGCACTTATGGACAGTTCCCTTTCAGGAACTCGAGCTGCGTCGAAACGCTATGGGAACGCTACCCTTTAGCAACTTCATGGCAGCGTGGAAACTATTGCCAGGTATATCCCTATGGGTCCGGCGTACCTTAGAACTAGGTTACAAAACTTAGTTCACTTCTTGCCCACCAGCGTTCAGAAGGGCCCTCCCCACCCTGGTGGGTCCAGTGCAGGCTCTGATCTTGGAACAAGAAGTGGTTTCTCTGTTAAGGAAGGAGGCCATCGAGGTGGTCCCTCCTAAGCTGAGGCAAACAGGGTTCTACTGCTATTTTATTGTTCCCAAGAAGGGTGGGGGTCTGCATCCCATCTTGGATCTCAGGCTCTTGAACCACTCAGTCAGACAACTGAAGTTCAAGAGGCTCATGGTAAAGCAGGTCATATTCCAAATTCCAGGTCCATATTCCAAAAAAAGTCTGAGTACTGGTTTGTTACCATAGACCTAAAAGATGCCTTTTTCACGTCCCCATCCTTTTTTTCAGCACAGAAAGTTCTTGAGGTTTGCGTTCAGGGGCAAAACCTGTCAATATCGAGTTCTTCCATTGGCCTTGCTCTCTCCCCCTGCACTTTCACCAAATGCGTGGATGCAGCATCTTTTGGGCTCCAGGGCATCCACATACTGAATTATATCGATGATTGGTTGATTCTATCTTCCTTCCACCATCTGACAATTCGACATTAAGATGTCGTTCTTGCCCACATGAAAGAGCCAGGGTTCGGACTAAATCCCGAGAAGAGTGTGGTTTCTCCAGCTCAGAGGGATTCCACCACGATGCGGGCACATCTTCTCCTGCTCGTATAATTCATTCCTCTCTGCAGTATCGAGTGTCAAGCAAGGTTTGTCACTCACTGTGAAGCAGTTTCAGCATCTGCTGGGTCTGATGGCAGCTGCGTCCAACGTCATACATTTTGGCCTACTGTACATGAGATCCCTTCAGTGGTGGCTCAAATCCAAGGGGTTCTCCCCGAGGGGAAATCCACTTCACATGATAAAGGTCACGAGACACTCCGTGCTTTAGACATGTGGAGGGAACCCTGGTTCCTCTCCCAGGGTCCAAAGTTAGGAGATCTTGGTCATCGTGTTATGTTAGTGACAGATGTGTCCCTTTCTGGTTAGGGTGTGGTTATAAACAGCTGCCCAGCCAAAGGTCTTTGGGATCCTCGCCATCTTACTTGGCACATACATTGACCACCAGAGAGGTCTGCGGTTGTGCCCTCTTTACAAATTGGTGCACCAGATCCTGGTCTGGTCACAGGGGAAGCTTTGCTCGATGAGATTGACTTATATTCCCAGTCGATGTAGTGTGGGAGCAGACATTCTGTCAGGGCAAGGGCTGAGGCCCAGGTAATGGAGACTTCACCCCGAGGTGGTGAAGCAGATTTGAAAAATTTTTGGGCAAGCCCAATTAGACCTCTTCGCCTCTCAAGAGACTGCGCAATACTCTAGTTCATCCAGCTCTTCTGGGACTAGATGCCATGGTTCAGGCGTGGCCGAGGCTATGCCTTTATGCATTCCCTCTTAATGCCCTGCTCCCAGGGGCTCTAGAAAGAATTCGCAAGGATGTGGTATCTGTGCTCTTTGTAGCCCCATTTTGGCCAAGCCGAGTATGGTTCTTGGATCTCTCCTGGACGGCTGTCCTTGGAAAATCCCCTTGAGGGGGGATCTTCTCTCTCAGGCAGAGGGCGCTATTATCCACCCTCGCCCAGACATTTGGAACCTATGGGTGTAGCCCCTGAGGGGGTACAACTCTTGGCTTCTGGTCTATCAACTGAGGTTGTTGAGACCATCCTTCAATCTAGAGCTTTTTGGTGTAGAAACTATTTAACTTTCCATGAACTTCTTTTTTGTCTGCTGAACTAACTTACTAACTTAAAAATTTCAGAGTTTATCAGCCACTTGTAAACCAGCAGCTGGTTCAAAAGCTGCGTCCAACTAGTCCTAGTATTGTATTAATGGTTACTGTGGCAGTGGGATGTAGAACAGTATAGCTTCCCAGTTCTGTTCCTAATAAGATTTTAGGACCAGAACTAACTGTTGTTTAATAATAGGTATTAATATAGTTCTCTATTAATAAAAGTTCTCTAAACTTAAGCTTAATTGGATAAATGGTAGTTATTTTTGTGAACTGACTGGCACACAGAGCCAAATCCATGCTTACATTTGAACACTCCATGAAAATGATTCCTTCTCCTTCCCTGTTGCTTGTGGTGGGAATAATGTGTAGTGGTGTTGGAAACCGTGCACGGTGGGATTTCTTCTCCTAACTGTAAATGAGCCATTCTGTTGCCGGGGCTGAGGGGCATTGAATAGGAATTCTGTTCACTTGAAGTGGGAAAAGGAGGAATGGTGTCCCTGACCACAAGATTGCCAGGATATGGCAGCTTTGGATCTTGTAATGGGAATCAGAACACAAGTGCTCTTCAGTTCTTTCAAGCATGTAAACTACTTGTGTTGTGCACTGTATGTTAATCTTGCTTTAATAATGCATTATGAATTGTCAGCTCTGTTCTGTATTATAAGGCTATATTATAAGCCTTAGCCTTATATCTGTATTATAAGGCTAAGGCTAGCAATGGATTAACTTGTTATTAATCCATTGCTAAAATTAATGCAGGTCCCTCACTCTTAAATAATGTTTGAAGGTTTGACATTTAGTTGTTGACATATTGATTTGTTGAAAATGTTACATGGAAACATAGGCGGTGTCTATGTGTTTGACCAACCAATGTAAGACAAAGGAACTGCTCAGTTTCTATAGGGGAATTGAAAATGATGCATAATTAAAATCAACGTAGAACAATATTTTAAATGAAGCCACACACGCAACATTGCTCTCAGTGTAGGAACCACCCATCCTCATCATCTCCGCTTCAGCAGAGCTGGTTACGCCAGTCAGTCATGGGTCTGTAGACAGAGAATCCCATGATGTCTTCTCTTGTTACCCATCTTCAAATGCATCACATCCCTGTGCTCTCAACCCTGCCTGTCTGTCTGTTTCACCACTGTCCTGTTGTGCTGATGTAACAAACCTTTGTAAGGAGTTTGGAACTCTTAATTAGTGGGGGTAGGGGAAAGACATCTGGGGAAGCTGGGAAAGATCAGGGAAGAGGAGAGCAGCACAGAGCAGAGGTTTGCCTGGATGTCAGGGTTGTCATTTTTCCAGCTGATTTTGTAAGTGAAATATAAAGTCAAGAGTTCAGATTCAAGGGCTGATCGTTCTGTAAATGTGATACAGTGATGGTAAAATGGTACTTGACATACTTAAGTATTTACATGGTACTTCAAGTTACTTCAAGTAATCTTAGAATTGTATTAAATAGTTGTATTAATGTTAATAGTATTTCTCACATATCTCATATCTCAGGCACACACAATATCTCAACACATATCTCAGGCACACGCAATCTGATTATCGCAGTTTCATCTGTTTGTATCCATCCACCCATGAAGCTTTGTTGAGTATTGTGTTGCTTCTCATGTAGTTAACAGTAGTGTATTTTTGATGGCAAGATGGTATTAAATTTTCTCTGTTTGTGAGAGCCGCTATGTTAGTGTAGGTTGAGCAGAAAGCAGTCGCAGTGGAGGAATGTGAGTAAAGCACAATATCCCATAACCCCCTGGGTCTCTCACACAGCTGGTGAAAACATTAGGCAGTCACACACAAATCATAGTCATTTTTAAACACTCTCAGGTGCCAGAAACACAAGCATGTGTGTGTGAGCAGTTCTGTCTCAATGCTATTTTTCTTTGGTGGCGCACGGTCTTTCTTCTGTTTCACGCATGTGGTCCACAATGAACTGTAATAGAAAATGATTATATCTTTAAAACTCTTTTTTCAGCCAAAAGTGCACACAATACTCTTTCAGTAAGAAGCCGTTGATCAGCGCTCAGCCGCAGAAAGCCTTCTGGAGATGTGACTGTTTTTGAGTCACACTTTCTTAGTTATATAACTTTACAGGTCGCCTCAGAAAGAGGGTGACTCAGGAATCAGTCCTCTCGCATTACTTTCATTAGTGCTTTGCAGACAAAAGAGGGTGATTAAGACAAGAGTAATTGTGTAACTCAAAAAGAACCCATGACTACAGACATGATACAGTGCTGTCTTTTGTGTGTGTGTGTAGAGAAGGAGTGGTGATACACTGCAAACACAGAGGTCAGATAAAGTCTGTGCGTTATCTGTGTGTGTTATTAATCAGTGTTGTTTTATATTGACTGGCAGTTCTTCTGCGGTCACTAAGGGCAATGGGGTGTATCGGGGGTAATCAGAGGTGAAGTAAGGCTGATTATCTAGGACCATGTTAAGTCAGGGAAACTTGAAGCAGTAGTTACATTGGGTGGTTGTGAATCAGGCCAGTTTGATACAATTAGGGTATATTACAATTAATTATAAATACATTTGATTGAGATTTAGTATGCTTATTGTTTGTATATATATTGTAGCGACCTGGGGCATGACGGGTAATCGTGAGTATGGTGTCATTAAAGATGTTTAAACATGTTAAAGCACCAGCCGCAATTGTTTCCATCATGTCGTGTGATTCTGTGTTTATTGTTGTATTTATAATGTGTTACGTGTTTAGTGTTGACTATCGTCGGGGCGATTGGTGTCCGTAAGAGGGGCCCCATGGCGATGGT
>JBAJNP010007397.1:0-22673 GCA_036877545.1 Yasuhikotakia modesta | reverse complement strand
AGATGATGAATGCAAATTATTATGCTATTAGAAATACACAGCTATTTGTGTATGTGTATTGAAGCAGGCATTCATCATCTATGTCACATTTTAATGACTGAAGGTCAATGTTGAGCTTACATGAGCAGACTTACTGTCTCTGTTCTAGTATAGATATTTCCATTATGGTTGCAGTCAAACTGCCACCGTTTCCTGTTCTGCTGTTGTGTATTACATTTGTTTAAGAGGTCTCACCCAATCAGAATTTAGATGCAGAACTAGTCATTTCATAAGAAAAATAATACCCAGGAGTGACTTCAATTAAATGTTTTCTTTATAATCAATTATTTAAGTGAATGTTGTTTTGAAGTCAGCATATTAAAATGTGATTAACTGCATCTGAAACCCATTGATGTTTGTGCAAAACCTCAAGTTCAAAAGCAGGCAAAACCTTTGGTATTAATTTTTTATCTAATTATGCCACATTTAGCTTTGCATCCCTTGTAGCAATTTCAGGAGTGACTGTCTAGAAGACGCAGAGGTGTGGACACCAGGGACAGGGTTTAATCCAGACAGTCCTCCAGGCTGCCATTATAAAGGCATCAAGAACACATACAAACAAACACACAAATATAACATGGAAATATTTCTACATTAAGATCTAATAAAATATATAGAACAATTCATCACTTATCACAAAAATCACTTAATCACATAAACCATGACATTCTGTAACATCATTTTTTTTGTTATTTTTGTTGGACATTTTTGTTGAGCAACGCATGACAGAAGAAATGTAAAATATATGAAAACTAACAATGTAAAAGATGTGACACACATGGATACAGGTAGTAAATCATTTAATTGATTGTCATATGTGATCTGTGTGTGAATTTGTTTAAGGTTGAATGATGATTTTACCTAACCACGCTAATGCTAGCTTTCCATTGTTTTGTTTTGTGAAAAATAAAGACAACATCTGCAAATATGTCTGTTTGCTCTTTAATGTATCACTAATAACCTTTAGCAGCAATTTTGGTTTTAAATATTTAACATCAGATCATGATGTTCTAAGGAGGAGAAATGAGCAGATCATGTTCAGCTTACCTCTCACATCGGCTGAAAACCTGGCAGAGTGTCGAGACACAAAAAGCTTCAGCTCCTGGTCCAGGTTACAATCAATAAGATTTGTGTCCCATGAACGAATTCCTGCAAGTCATAATGAAACAGCATGAACTGACACTGTACTATGTATATTTATGCTTTACACTGTATTGTGATTATACAGACTGTATGTAACAAATTTACTTAAAGTTCTCCATCATAACGTGGCTTAATATGGAGTCAATCAATCTCTACGGAATTGTAAAAGTTATGAAATACACAGATAAACAAACTAAAAATAAACACGCAGTGTGAAGGGTTGAGGTGTGAGGTGAGGTATAGTTTACTGTAAATGTAATGTATTTTTATGATACTAGGTTGATATACAGTGCCTGTGTGTCAGTAGTAACAAAGAGCTGCTTAAATGATTTGCTTCTACATATTAAACTGAAGCACAATATCAATTAAATTAACTATAGCTAGGCTCAGTTGATTCAAATCCAAAAGGCAATCAATGTGTGGAAACATCTATATGTTCTAAGACAGGACATCTGTATGAATGCTCTTAGCATAGTCATTACTTTCACATTTACATTTATACCTCTGACAGACGATTTGATCCAAAATGACTTACAGAACATGCAAGTTATACATTTTATCAGTGTGTTTTCTAAGAATCAGACCCACATCCTTTGAACTGCTAATGCAATGCTCTTAGTTGAGTTAAAGGAACACTGGTCATGATCATTTGTGAACCAGATAAAAAAATGATAAATGTTTTAAAAAATTTATTTATATATAATTTATTTTAGAGCCATGCCTCAAATTTGGCCAATATGAAACTTTAAGGTTTTATGAATGTATAAATTGATGTTACTAGACAATAAAAGTGATTCCTAACGTTTAAGTTATCTGTGAAGTAGTTGCTAATCCAATACTAAAATAATGGGCTTTGTTAAATCACATCCCAAAACAGCAGTGAAACTAACTGAAGGCACCAACTAAACCTTACAAAGCATGAAACATCCAGCTTCAAAGCAGAGAGCTCATAAAGTGACACTAACGCACTCCTGATACCAGATGAAAACGTTTGATGTATTTGGCAGTTGTGTTTCTACAGTTACTCCGCATTTTTCTCTTCATTGCAGTGTTTTTTACGGTCTCAGGGACCATAACTACAGATGACGCTTTCCACATGATCTATGCCAGTAACTGAAACGCCCTTTTGGCAGACGAACCAGGCCCTTCTGATTTTCCGTAGGCACTGCAGTGCGGTCCGGGCCACGCCTACAAGCCGGTGTCGGACAAGACAGGACCGGGTGACTGGATTGAATGTAACAAGATGACAATCGATCAGGATGGAAATGAGTTTGTCAAGTGGATAAAGTTATTGGTTTGTCAGTAACGACAACAAGCTAAAGTCATTTTGTTTAATAGGTTTTTATTATGATTACGTTGTGCGTTTTATTCAGTAATAAACGCAATAGATTATTTATACTGAGCGCAGAAAATATCTTAGTGTGACTCCCATACGTGTCATAATAGAAGAGGGACGTAACGAGAAAAACACGAGTCTGTAAAACAAAGACCCGGCGCCACATCAGATCCACGCAGACGCGAGGCTCCGTATACTGACTGCAGATGCTATACGGACCCTCCTCCACCTCCGCAAAAAGCAATAAGCGTTATTGCTATAAATACTATAAATATATGTGCCGAATCATCCTAGCCCACAAAGACTCGTTAACTCCAAAACTGAACTTCATCGTTGAACAACGACCAACAGCAACACATCTGGGGTTGAGGGGTTGTGAAAACAGACATTGCCCAGAATGGTGCTGATGATGTCTTTGGGAAGCGGGGTGGCGCGATGCGATCGTATTGATAAGACGCGCCACAGACTCGCCAATTACAAACAGGGAGGGGCTGCGCTACAGTTTCTATATGCATATCCGTCTAACAATAAAACCTAATGTGATACTTAAAAAGTTTCTTGTAGTCATTGTAATATTTGTCTAGAAACACCCATTCTAAAAAAAACATCACCTATTCTGTCCGTTCAATGTTAAAGTACTAAACTTAATATGGCAACTGCAGAGGATATACAGCATGTGATAAATTCAAACAAAGTATGCATTGCACATTATTTGTTTAGTACGATAGGCAGTCATTTGAGCACCAGAGAAATGTCAGCTGAGCTACCTTTCTCAATGTCCGCAATGGCACACTTAAGATGTTCGTCAGTAACCAGCTCTCCAATGACGACCAGCAGGTAATATTTGCCGTCGTCGAAGTGATGTGTCGAGGCCGTGGGTGATGCCGTGTTCCTGATGCTACTGACACCTCCAAAGTGTGCCGAAGTATCGACAGGATCAACTAGCGTCGCCATTCTCTCAGACACTCACATACATACACTTGCGCACTTACTGCCTCTGTCCGGCAACCTGAAGTGAGCGGGTATCTGAAGCTGAGCAGCGGGGCGCAGAAGGAGTGGCCCGGGCTTTTATATCACCAGACTGTGTCATGATGATGAGGAACCGCTGCTGCCTCTCCTCTCATCCAGCTGATGTCATCCAGCAAATCATACAACCAATCGGAACCATGAAAAATTACAGAATTAAAGTATGTCAAGATTTAACATTAACACGGACTGACTGTCTTAATAAAGTTAAGACTGTAACAGAAAGTAGCGGCTGAATTGTCTCAATTAGGCGCAAATTAAGTTGCGCTATACGAGACATGTAACAAAAATGAAGACGTTTGAGGAGCATTTTTGTTGTATTTTAAGAGATCTTCAATGTTCTGCATATTATTGAAATGTTTTAAAAAGAAATGCAGACTGTTTAAATGTTTTAATGTTTTTAAACATAGTGGTAGTATTTTTTGTACTGCCTCTTTTGTTTATTTTAGTCCTAAAAGGCTTTATTTTCTATATACAAAATATACACTTGTATTTTGTATCGTTTGCTTTTACAATGAGTTATGCACATTGTTCTTGAAAGGTTTTGTGAACTTGTTTTATTTATTTGTTATATATTTACTTTTCCCTTTGTTGCAGTGTGTTTCTCTTGTGCTTTTAGAGGGTGTGGGATATTCAGGAACAGCTTCCAAAAATGAAACTCAAAAATACCATAAAGTTGTATGTTAATATATATGCATTCCTCTTTCATTGTGGAGCTCCTTATATTGGGAGAAGAGAGGTTTCCTTTTTGTCTCATCTTGATGATGTCATGACAGACGGAGGCAGATATTACTGTTCCATTTTTGTATTTGCTGCGTCATTGGGTTCATCTAAACTTTTCAGATTCATGCCTTAGCATAGACAGGATATGATAAGCACAACTTTACTTAATCAAAGTAATTGAAAGTAATGAAAGTAATTTAAAGTAATTAATTGTTATTTTGTTTCAAGACTTATCCTCATTTATTTTATCACAGGCATTACATGTCCTGCAGTTATTGTGTAAATTATTTAGGAGGATAATCCAATGTGTCACTCACTGCAATATTTTTAATGGAAGGTGGGAAGATTCACCACATCAAACATTAATTACCTAACAGCTGAAAAAGTGGAAGTCCATTATAAATATATTATAAGATAACCATACGTGAGACAATAACAGGCAGTTTGGTCAAATGTTAGTTCTGAAGGGTGTAAATATAAAATGACAGGATAAAATATATTGAAAGTAAAAAAAAAATCTGTATGTGGCTGTGTGAGGTAAACAGAATTAGGTTATTCCCATTGTTATCGCTGAAAAATTAAATCAGGATACACACTAAAGGATGAGAATGAAATTATTTCAGCAGCAATTATGTTAAGTGGTGCCTCTCATGACAACAGCATTTGTTGCTATGGTAGCTGCTTCACTGGGACGTGGCCAGTGCCGGATGGGGCATCAGATTAACATTGGCTATTGCCATGGAGATGTCAAACTAGCATTTAAGCAACCAATACCAACCCATGCAACAACAGCAACCCATGTTGTGGTCACTTTTGGCCAGTCCCAAATGCCATATTCTTTCATAAATTTGAGCAAACTCACAGCATTCATTTCTGTTCTTTTTCATTGTACATGCCTAGAAACTTGTTGTTTTCTTCCCCAACAAGTTAAATCACAAATGAATCAAGGCATTGCATTCAATCGTGCATTGCATATTTACACTTTAGTTTAAATCATCTGCATTTAGTCACAAACTCAGAGCTCCTACTATTGTTTAATTCTTGTGTGAAACACTTACATCAGCATATCCAAGCAAAAGCATTGTTATTTCAAATGCACCTGAAAATAAAATGTACATATTATCCTGTGATTATTATGATAAATGTTATTTCATCCTGTAAATACCAGAAAATAACAAGGCCTCCACAGGGCTGGTAGGAAAACACTGTGTGGTGTTTTGATGAGTCACAGGAACCTCCCATCGATCTGTCTTGCCCTCTGTACCACTGTGTAGACGGCAGGACTCAGACACTGTCTGCCTGTCACAATAATAACACAATATAGGTCAAATAAGGAAAAGAGGCAATAATATTATATAACCAAGCTTTAAATATTTTGGATCCCTGTCACTTGCACTGCATTTCAGATTTTTAAAGACTTTTTTTCTGTTTATTTTTAAATAAACAGAAGTTAGGTTTCATGCCCAATGTTTTGTTAAGTTTTTTAAGTTAGGTTTCATGCCCAATGTTTTGTTAAGTTTTTTAAGTTAGGTTTCATGCCCAATGTTTTGTTAAGTGTTTTAAGTTAGGTTTCATGCCCAATGTTTTGTTAAGTGTTTTAAGTTAGGTTTCATGCCCAATGTTTTGTTAAAAATGGTATGTTTTTGTTAATTACACTTTAGAGTTAAGGTAATATACTTATCCACTCCTTTTAAAAAACAAAATAAATGTATACTGCACACACGTGTATTGAACACTGTGTTTAATGTAGTGTAGTGAGGCAAGTTATGAACAAATACTTTTAAAATATAAAATATACTCGTAAAACAATCCGATTTTTGATTTTTCATCCTTTTTAGCGCAAGATAACAATGTTTTGTAGCATTGCGGCTCCCTCTAGTGTTTGAAAATCAGTATGACACAATACAGATGTTTCGTCTTATTGTATTGTAGACTATTACAGTTAGATTATCATAGCTTCACAAGTCACTTCATTTATTTAATTGACCCCTGCACAGCCATTATCATCTTACAGCACATTTTACAGTATTGTGTTAACTTTAAAGTTAATGTGTGAAAGTACATTGGAACATGATCCCCTAACTTTCTTTGTAGTTCTTAAAACTTTAAAACATGCTCTCAGATTTATGCTGTGTTATCGTTTCCTGCACAGTTGTCAGCCTCAATTATAATGTCTTATAACACATTAAAACTGCAATACTGCAATTTTCGCCTCACTACCGCCATCTCTGTTTAAAACATAAACTTGCCTGTTACTTTACGTACGTTTTTCTACCTGTGTCAAAATCAAACAAATCCAAACCATTTATGTTTATGTTTAAACAGATTAGATTATTAATCTGTATTAAAAACGTACATGCCAATTGGGCTAAAGGAAGGAACTACTGATGTTTTAAACACTGATCTTTTCGACTATGAATAATGGACATCATGAATGTTCCACTGGATGGTGCCATCATACTGTTTTATACACATTAACCTCGATTCAACAATTGGCGTTACCTCTTAGACTCACTCTAGATCTATAAATACACTAACAGTAATTTCTTTGAGTCTTAAACACACGGCCACTGAAACCTGTTCCTTTACCAGCAGACAGTGCTGCAAACTGCATGTCTGAACAGACAGTGTTTGTGTAAATGTGCCATGACTCAAGTTGGATCAGTCATAGTTTATGATTATTTAAAAAGAGCTTTTAATGACACACCTCTTCAGTTTGGTACTTCAGATTTATGAAACAGTGTTAAAACACAAAACCATCATTGTCTGGTATCAAATTATCCCTGAAGTAAGTCTAGCATTAAAGAAATCTTTTGACATACCCACAAGGCTTTGTAAATATCACTCTTAACCTAGTGCCAGGCTCACTGAATAAAGACTTTAACTGCTGAGGTTTGTTAAGCAACAATAAAAGCTAGAGACTCTTTCACCGTTTTTTTAGGTCAGTTTACAATTTCATACCGTATGCGATTCCACCAGAACTTTCCAATCTGCTTGTAAGTACAAGTCCTAATCTCTGTTGAAAGGGGTGGATGATGTTCTTATTGCGGAAAAGCATCTTTGGCAATTCACAAAAATAGCTGGAAAGTAGCAACTTGCTGTTTTGTGCACACAAACCCGAGACGAGCCACTAACTTCAGATTGCTTTAGTACAGTTGTGGTTTCCATATGATAACAGATCAACTGCAGGCAGACGTTTTTAAACCACAATGCTGACAGCTTGTGAGTTATACTCAAGCGGGTATGAATTTATTAGGTACATGTAAAGTGGGGGAAATCTAGTGACAATGATGTCATAGAGGAAACAGAAATCAAATTGATGCGCTGGGCAAATGTCATACTGTACTTACTGTCACAAATATACTAGTTTAATAGTTTAAAAAGTTTAATAAAAGTGATAATCCTAATTTGTGTGAGAATATACTTGATTCGCATAAGAAATTGTGCAATATGTCCTGTATAACCAGAAACACATACAAAATGCTTAGAATTGCTGGTGTCATCTACACAAAAATACATACAACGCTCACATTTTCATTAATCCATTAACACAAATGCTTTGGCTGTTGACAGTTTTACCATGTTGTCTATAGACCCCAGTGAGACAGCACTGTGAAAAATTTCTCTGGATCCAGTTCACATCAAAATCACAACCATGATTCACATGACAAGTCAAAACACTGACATTTGAGATGCACAACCTGTTTCAAACAGAGAATCAAAAAAGTCTGTCCTTAAAATGAAATGCCAGTAACTACACAGCCGCTCATTTGCACTTGTATGTGACATTAATACAAAACATTTACAAAGCTCTTAAACTGATTTTAGTACCTCTGTTTCGAAGGACTTCCAAGACATTATGTGATTGGCTCACATACACACATTTTAAAAGGTAAATAAAGGCATGATGAATTAACTTGCATGTTTCCACTCGGTTACTATCAGCAGCAGGTGTACGTCACTCGTGAATAGAAATGATGTAGATAAAGCACTTGGTCATAATTCATAAGACAGACTATCCATAAAAGAAATATTCAAGGAAGTTGTGACGTGATGTTTTAAACATACAGCGCTAGACTGTTCCAAAAAAGGTTAACATTTCTCCACATAACTTAATATAGATGTTTTACCACTGGGTTGTCAGTGTAAGGAAATGTAATCACACATACTATAAAAACAAAAATAGAACTCATACAAATAGTAACACTTTTAATACTTTACACTCATTCAACTGTGCATGTTAACAGAGAAAATACACACTATAATTGTAAACATGAGTTAATGAGTGGGAAAGGTTACAATGTCTCAGGTAAAAGAATGAGACTGACACACATCAATAACAGAAGGAAGAGTTTTGTTCAGGGGAAAATACTTTGGAAACTGTCTCTGTACACACATATGCAAGCGTTTTATCCCCTCACTTTCCCTTGATTTTTCCCAGTATTTGAGTTCGTGACTGGATTTATGTTGTTGTTTCTAAAACCTTCTGCATTCGAGTCCAATCTTTTAAATCAACAAACAGAACTAATTTGAATGGTTTGATAATCAGCAAAGCCCTAAGATGGCTGTTCCCTCTGAAACGCTAAACCTCTCAGTGACCCTCGGACAACACCAGCAACTATTTCAGAATCTAGTAAACAAGTGGATGGCTATTACACAAGCCCATTAAAAATACTGTTCATTTTAACATCTTCAAAGCCTTCTGAAGTGCTTGTATATTGGCATGATACATAGCATCAGTATGACAGGTGGCCTGAGGAAGGATGGGGGAACCTCTGAGTTATTTGGAGCTAGCATTGGCAGTCTGGCTAATAAATGTCTTCAAAGAGACCATCTGCTTGCCAGGGAAGATGCCAAGAAAGATTAGTCTCACTAAAACCACAGCATTTTTGGACTGTATTTATTCAACAAGGAGGCCAACTATCCACACCATGGGACAGCTACTCTCCCAGGAACGCTTGGGAACACTCCCAAGAGGTTCATGGGTCAAAAATACCATACTGTATGGTTCCTAACCTTTCTTCTTGGTTGAAGGGCCTTCATTTTATTGCTCACCAAACATGCACATCTTAATGTTCTAATGTCCTCCAAAAATATTTTTTTTTCTGTCTGAGATCTATATCTATTTTCACTGCTTTTTATGCCATCTAACCTCAGTTTCCTTCCATCTGTGGAGGAATTTGTCAGACATGTACGGAAGACACGTCTCAAGCATTTTGTCATGGATTACAAATCAAGACCCAAGTCTTTTGAGGCCAAGTCTAAATACAATCTCAAGCCTTAGTATTTTGTGATGAGTCAAAGTCAATTCTCAGACCCCTTTAACTATTTTGATATTCTGAGAATTCATTTTTACTTGCAGGTATTTTAATTGCAGCCTATGTGATTTTTAACAAACAATCCTAATTTTTAAATTTGTTTTAAATTAACTCAGGCTCAACTTTCTGAAACGTTACAATCTGCACACAATAGTCAATACTCTCTGATGTTAGTACAGTACAACTGTACTAAAACTGTAAAATCATATCTCAGATAAGATATTTTATTTCTGTTTTACAGTTTAACATGATCTTACTTATTCTAAGACCTGAGGGGCTAATGGCTGTTTTTATTAACATAATGCTTTGTATTTTTTTAAGAACAGTTTTAACATTGTTCATATTTTTGCAATGGCATTAAAAACAAACAAACAAAATAATGCAAGTCTAGAGCTCACCTTTTAAATAACAATTCTGTAACAAAACGTAGACCCATTCATTACATGAAACTGGCTACCAGTTCCAGTTAAGTGAGCCAAAAGCCCCCATCAACCTCAAATCACAAATGATACAAAACGAAACTCTTGATGCTTATGAATCAAGAGAGCATCAAGAGAGTTAGTTTGAATTTCCCCTCACAATGGGAGCTCATCTGAAGAGATCTCATTTCCTGTGTACTTCACAAAGCAATGGTTCATTCAGTCGCGCCAACACATTCAAGTTGAGGCGCAACAGCCGCCTAAGCTTATTTGACTTGACAGTTACTAGTGACAGTGCCTGGAGCACTGACTCTAACTACTTCATCATTCACAATTACCTTAGACCTGTGGAGACTGACCAATTACCTCCACTCAGCCCTCATTGCCTGATCTCTCAGTCAGTTAATTTCACCTCAAATTCCTTGTGTTCTGTATAGTCATTACATAACTAAGAACTACAGAACAGAATAGCTTAATCTTTACTTATGTGCTTATGTGATATACACTGTACAAATTAATTTATTTATATTAGGATTGTACATGAGGTAGTGAAGAAATACATTTTTGCTGAGGAATTTATTTACAGAATTCTAACCAAAACGCCATAATTTGGTAGCTGTGTAAGGGATGGTCAGTATAAATACCTGGCAAATGTTGTATAGCCTTTATTAATCTGAGTTTAGGGCTCCAAGACCATATTTGACACAAACTGTTATGGTTTGATAATTCTGTAAATGTGTTCTGTAAAAGTTTTGACATGCACTTTGAGGAAAGTAACACTTCTGAGTACATGACTTTTTCCTCTTGCTCTCTCTCTCTCTCTCTCTCTCTCTCTGGCTCTCTCTCTTTCTTTCCTACTTTATAATTGTTTCTCACTCTCTGATCATTTGAAGCAGATGTGCATCTCTATCATACTGTAAACATGAAATACAAGTTATAAAGAAATGTCATTTTAACTAAAAACATCAAGAATAAACAATCCTATCATAGTTAATCAACAGCGTTGTCACAACCACATATTAAAACCAGCCTCCCCTAAAATATAGTTCAATAACTTCCAAAAGGGAAAACTCATTAATCAGTAAGACATGACCTTTCAAAACATATTAATATGCAGGCCTGAGGTCTGAGTTCATGTCATCTGTGAGTTGTTTTCCATGTTATCTGTTCTCTGGGCCAAATGTCAGAGCTTCTGAGGAACAGCAGAGGTCTCAGCTGACATGATATCTGGCAAAGGTGGCACAAGTTATGGTCATGCGCTGAACTGCTTCCAAAGTTGCTATTAACTCTCTGAAATACCGCAATAACGTCTATAGCAAACTATGCTACCTCATCTGTTCTAAGCCAGATATTCACTATTAATGGGCGATGCAGTTTAGTTGTATTTTCTTCATATATCACAGTTTTATTTAAAGCACAGGTATGTTTCACATTAAAATGTGTTGCTTCAAGTTTTCATAATATATGTAAATTTCATAATATATGTAACATGCTAAAACTGTATTATCTCGTTTCTATTCTCTAGTCATTTTTCCAGTCAATCAATGTCAATTTTTAACTGGTTAATTATGATCAAACTTGTCAAAGGGACACAAAGCTTAGGTGCCATAAACAACAACAGCAACAACAATGAAAGAATAACAACACAGAACAAAAGTAGGCGGGTTTACGTGACATACTATACTCACATGCAAATGATTAAAACAAAAGCAGTTAACAAGTTCTTGACTAGACGTAATTGAATGTTGCAACCAAAGCATTATTGCAAGCTTCTTTAAGGCTTTAAAATGAGTACACAAGCAAAGACCACAATAGCTGAATTATTTAAGTTTTGACCCCTGGCATCTCACACAGTCTGGACAAAGAACTCCAGGCTTTATTTAGCATTAGCCTAGCTACACCCAGCACATGACAGGTTAGTTTTAAAAGCCTCTTATAGCATCAACACAATCCCATAGAAACACAGGAAACCCATACTGCAAGAATACACAGTTTAACCTCTGAAGATTAAGATGTTTAGGTTTGTTTTTCCACAGTTTTTTAGAATAATTGTTTGTTGTATTTTCCATGAGCTCAAGACATGCTGTGTGCAGAGGGTTATTTATCCAGACATTTTACAAGCCATTAACTGTGGATTTTTTTTCTATGTTAAGGGTTTAAGTTATTTGACAGTAATGACAAATGTCCAAACTCCAATTTACATTTTTAGCGTGCCAAAAAAAATAACCTGAGGCAAGACATTGTCATATTTTAACCAAGACATTGAATTTGCTTTCTGCATTATCTGACCTTTAATAACTTCACTGAACCATGTAGTTTCATTTCTTCTAACACAGATTCTAATAAAGAATGATGTCAGACAGGGTTAATATATTAAGTGTTCTGTCCTTGCCAAAACGCAATGTCAGCACAAAATGTTGCTGCAGTCTCTAAGTGGGACAGCTGAAGAACAGACACATTAAATTCTTCATATTTAACTATCAAAATGTTTCCTGAATGTATACCACTAATTGCCTGTACTTCCTGTTTTAATATTCATGCAGAATGGACAGAGGCTATTTACTGTGTGTCAATTTTTGACAAGCCTCAGCATGAAATATTTTCTGTTAAGGGTTGTGGAGTAACTCCCTAAAAGTTCAATTTTTCTCCATTACAAGGAAAGACATTTCATTTTATTTATAGCTCTGAGGGCACTAAAGATTTGCCTGTCACGTAAACATTTCCTTTCAGAATATATGCACAACAATTTATATTGTTGCACAACAAACTATTTAGTTTCAATTTGCACCTAATATTTTAAGCACTATATAAGTGATTACAAATCATTTGTGTTTTTTAGGTTATCTTAACATCACATGTCTGTAATACACAAAACAAACTGTTATCATGTCTAAATAAGCACATCTAAATTTAAATTAACCATGTGATCTATGTCTTTCTACAGTAAAGACAAAGGATTGTGTCTCACAGTTGTGTTGATAAAAATATATTTGCAATGAAGGGAGTATTGTAATGGGAATACATAATAAAGAATGTAGCCACGATTTTTGTAAGGAAGTTAATCTCTACATTAGTTCTAAAATATAAGGTGTGTATAAGGTGTTATGTGTATACATCTCACAGCCTAAATAGAATGATATTACTGTTTAGTTCAACCAAATAAATTCAGTCTGGCAGTTTATTAGCGGTTTTCACAATTAACAAATGGACCGTGTAAATGCTGACAGAGATCAAATGCTAGGAAGTACATATTATAGATTTGTCCATCACAGTCTGATTATCTTTGTATTTTAAAAATGACTTTGCTTAATTTATTCATCCACTTGAAGACAAATGGCTTACAAAGCACAAATGAATCTATGGATATGAAATCAATAAAATAAAATAAAAGACTAATTAATTACAGTAAATACTGCAAATTAAAATTGCTGCTAACACATGCGCTGTGAGCCAGCCAAGATGAGAATACAATGTGTTTGTGTTAAGAAAGTTAAATAATTCAATGGATAAACTAATTCTCATCTGCCCACCTTTCTGTGGGAAACAGAACATTTCTCAGGAACACAGTCACTGAGAAGAAACCTAAGTACCATAACAGCTGCTAGAATGAAGCCAACTGACACAAACACACTTCTATTTGTTCCTGTTGACTTCTTCCACCAGGTCCCTCAATTGACTGGAGGGGGTTGACAAAAGGATGTGTCTGTTATATACTGGACCTATTTGAGGACACAAGAAGTAAATTACGAATTCACTTCATGTGCCTCAAAGATTCACAGCAGGATTATGAGCTGAGCGGGACGGGAGGTTAGGTAACCAATGACGCAAAAGAGGTGGAAGTCAATCCCTAAAGCAAAAAATATTTATTGTATGAGATACAAAACTGTTCGTTCTGAGTATTGTTGTGAAAATAGTCCAACAATAGTGAAAATAGTGAAAATTGTTCAATTGTTATTAATATGAAAATATTAGGCTTAAAATTTTTTTGCTTTATCATCCAACAGATACTTTAAAAGGAGAAACATACAATGTGTATTGTATAAAGGTTGGTGTTTTATTTAACATTTTTCCTCTCACATTCATTTCTTTTGATATGCATGCCATAAACTTTCTCAAGCCGAAAGACACTGAAACTTGGCCTGATAATATTTTGCGTGAGCTAATAGAGACTTGATGATTCAGGATGGATGTTAGATCTCTGTTCTAAATGGTTCAACTCTACACTATTTGTGTGTGTGTTTGTATATATATGCTATATACATAATAGCAACAGAATAATGCTGCACACAACACATCACTGTATGAATAATACTGTATGTTTGCAGTCCAATTTGGAATTTGGAGTCAACTGGGTGTTTTCAGTGTTTTCTTATGTGACTGAAATCCAATGCTAAGGCAAAACAGATCTCTAGTCTCAGAAGAACCTAATTATCAGAAGAATTATTCTTCTGTTTTTGTAAATTCTTTTGAAGCATCACTTACTGTACTGAGTGTGTAAGTACAAATTTGACAGCGGCTAATAGGTTGTTGGAAAGGCAACTGGCAGCCTGTGTTACAGGAGGAAACAATTACATTTAGAGGATTTGGCTGGACTGCTATATTAGGGTAGCAGGAAGCATCACTCCTGTGTTGAACAGGAGATGAGGTCGTGTTCAGACAGATGGAGGAAAACATCAAATTCAGCAAAGCCTCAGAAACAGTGAACTGACATGAGTTTGCAGGGAGAGAGCACATATCTGAGCACGTGAGAAGACACACAAAACATGATCATGTAGTTATTTCTTAAAGAGCAGGGTAAAATTAGGTCATTCTGTACACAGTTTAGCCTGGTATAACCGCAAAGCTATAAAGACCTGTGCTAATATTTGATCATCTTAAGACCATGTGCTTTAGGAAAGTGACTCCACCCTATAAAGTTAAGTATTAACTTTGTGAATGGCAGCTTTTCAGAGGAATTATTCATCCACACTGCACTAATTAAAGAGTTAAAATCATTTAGAGGGTTTTCATAATCTACCTCCATGAGTGTCTGTAGATGTGAGGGATATATTGCCCTTAATATAAGCTTTTAATGTCGGTTTGGACTTATCTTACATGCATCAATCAGAAATCATATCTTGTCTCTCTCTTTTTGTCTCTCTCTCTCTCTCTCTCTCTCTCTCTCTCTCTCTCTCACACACACACACACACACACACACACAAACACAAACACACACACACACACACGTTATGTAAGAGACAAGTAATTTGATCAGTAACCAGGAAGGTGCCAGTTTGATAGAATGGAAAACTACTGGATACAGGGAGACAAAACAGCAGCAACAAAATTAAAGTCCTGCTTAAACTGAATTTTTTTGCTAATTGTTTAGCCCACGGCTTGAATAATGCAATTTTGGCCTTTTTCTGTAATAACCTCTAACCACTTTGTCATTTTCTACAAAGGAAATTTATTGCACCATTTCTATCTTGCTTATTGGTCAACCAAGAGTTTGGTTTGGTACCAGAACAAGAAGAAAAAAAGTGATGAATGTGAACATTTAAATGTTTAAATGTGAAAATTCATTCTATCCTTTAATATATGCCAAGAGTTCATTTCAGGTAATAATATCCACAAAACAGTCTTTTGCATGAGATAGGATTTAAGCAACATTTTTAAGGGAGTTCCAGGGAGAATCCTGCTGACTTTGTTGAAAAACAGAAGTTTTGACATTTGAAAAATAATACCTTTATTAATAAATCATAAGGGTGGGTAATGATAGATTTGATTTTTTTCAGCCTAAACAAAACCAAAACATCCATGAAAGACTTAAATGGACAGACCACATTTAGACACAGTGAAGAAAGAGAACTAGAGATGTGATGTTATTGATATTTGTGGTTTACTTGCATGGTTCAGTAAAGTTTATCTCTCTGTTGTTTTGGGTGGTGGGGGGGGGCATATTTAGATAAGCAGAGAATTGCCACAGGGTGAATCGGTTACAAGTTCAAACAGGCACCGCTGTACTGCAAACACACAAAGAGCATCGCACACAGTCACTTTCATAAGATAGTAATGCCTCATAACACGCAGGCAGTCATGCAGTTACTCCCCAGCAATGTGAAAGAATTCTTCCTGTACTGTAGCGCTGTTTTGCGCCTTCAACCACATTCAACATTTATTTCACAGCAACAATAGATAGGAACCAACAATTGAACCGCTTTCAACAGTCCACTCACAGACAGGACTCTCAACAGTCCTGTCTGTGCCAGGGCTATATATGGCATTTTAAAAGGGAAAAGATATGAGATAAGACACACACACTCACACACACACAGTAGAACTTCTAACCAAATCAACAGCAGTTTCAGAAGCTAAATGGATCCTGCCAAGTTAGAAATAACTAAGTCATATGAGGGTTTTTTTGTTGCATCCCTTACAGAGTTTCACACCGCAGTGAACAACTGCACACCAGCATTTACCTGCACACACTGAATGCAAGAAAAGACTAAACACATAAAAATGAGCAAGAATGTTACACATTCTCCAAAACCTAAAAATGCACAAACTGCATGTGTGCAACAATAAAAAACTGCCATAAAAGTAAACCAAAGTAATTTAATTTGAGCTTTTACAGTCATTTCTTATCATCTACTCATTTATAATCCAAACTTTATTCTTTCTAGTCTCTTTCTAGTCAAAAGAGCTTAAAATATAACTGCCTGATGTCTGAGGTAAAAGTATTTAACAAAAACAATTACAAACATAAACAATATGTCTAACATGTCTAAAAGTCTAACATGCTTCTCAGGTTTGAGACGTGAGGCTTCATTCTACGAACTTGATGTACTGATGTTCAAAGTCCTCAGATGGCTTTTACTCAATGAAACTTGCTGCCACTGACTCTGGAAAACCTGCAGGCATCAACATAACAATTTGACAAGCTGTTTTTTTTTCAGTTAGTAACTGTGTGTCACTCATCATGCTTTATATGGCTAAATTTAGCTAGCATTAAAAACAACTTGATGAGTACTTGGTTTTTATTGATGTCCTGTAAGTATATAGAAACTCTATTTCGAAATTAAATTACCATTTTAATGTTATTTTCCAGAATTTTCAGAAACACACACTACACACACAATACACAACACAACACAAACATTCTCTCCTGGGGTTGAACTGGTGATTATCATGTTTTTTGGTTTGCCCAAGGGAAAATATTTGCAACTGTCAAGACTTGCTTTACGTAGCTTGTGTTAAAAACACACATGAAAGTCGGAGATGACAGCCGTAATTTAAGCCATCATTTTTTATGAGTGTTCTCAGCAATACTATAAAACCTGGGATCTCACAAAAGCTCCTAAAATTAAGTACAATATGAAACAGAGAAAAACCCTGCCAGTCTGCTACCGGTACAAGTGACACAGTCCTACTGCCACACCTACCCTTATTCTTTCTCTCTCTCTTTCTCTCTCTCTCTCTCTCTCTCTCACACACACACACACATATGCACACACACAGAGACTGAAACTTTATGCAAGTACGTGGACAAAATGAAATGCAAAGCGCAGCTAGCGAGGTGCCTGTGTTCACATACCTGTGTAGGGTACATTTCAACCTCAGGAGATAAATGCCTAAAATAAAACAAACTGTGGCAAGCAAAAAGTAGTGAATGAAAGTCAGTAACAGAGAGATGCAAGATAGAATTTGGTACTTTATTCTGGAGAACATTTAAAGGTGAGGCGAGTTTAGTTTAACAAACAGAGCAGGAATTCTTTCTTCTACAGCACACACACACACACACACACACACACACACAACACTAACAGTAGAGTAACACAGAATTCTGAGTGCTGTGTCTGTTTTGTGTTATCTCTCTAGCACATTGTTCCTCTTTTCCTCACACTGAGACATCACACTCTACTGCTCTCCACATTCACTGCATTAAGAAAACCTTACATCTCTCACAGTGTCAGATACACCCATATTTCAAGTTAAGTGGATGAATCATACAGCTAAACTCATAGTCTTGACTTTAAAGGTATGGAATATATTGTGTAATTGATCATTTGTGGTTAGAAACCATTAATTTTAACATTGATTACATTTTGTGTGTTTTTTAAACATTAGTCTTTTCCTTATCATCAGTGGGGACATCATGTATTTCAACAAACTTGACATTTCATGCGCTCAAAAATACGGCAACATCTCACAGCAGTTTCATTTATTGTGCTGAAGAAATTCAATATGTCCACAATCTGTACCTTATCACTAGATAAACACTCTGTAGGCTTATGTAACATATTCAAACAAATTAGTCTGACAGTGTGAAACAAGCTGCGTGCTTATGGTTCAACCTATACATTCCTCCTATTGACTATTATGTATTATATGTATACCCATGTCTCTAATCAATTTACATTGTTGTCCCTTTGATGACATAATTGCAACCTTAAACTTTTTAGTCTTATGTAAGAGTTGTGTGGATTTTATTCTACGTCACTGTCATTTATTTTCTGTTTTGTCATTAACGAAATACATGCATTACATTTATTCATTTGGCAGACGCTTTTATCCAATTCAAAGTGTAATGTTTTTATCAGTACTTGTATTCCCTGGCATTGAACCCACAACCTTTGTGCTGTTAACACAATGGTCAACCAGTTAAGCTACAGGAACACAGAAACATTAAAAATGCACCACAGTCTCCTACTTCCAGGGACCTGAAACAAAAATATAGATGCACTACAGACTATACATTAAAGTCTATATTCACTACACTCACTCACTCATGCTCTTTACAATAACAATATTTCATCCCCTTATAACATCATCTATCTAGCATCACACAAACCATATTCATGGCTGTGAGACAAATTAAACTCAATAAGCTTCTTCTTTAAGAAAAAAATTAAATATTTCCCACTCCAACATCCTCTTTTAATAAATACATCTCAAGAGGAACAGAAACTGCATTTCTGCAAACTGAAGATTAACTGTTGATGGATTCAGACTCCTGGTCTTACATTGCTTATCTACCTCATTTGTATCCCTGAAAGCTCTGAGTGTTTCTTTGCCTTCTCTGACCTATAGTGGATTATAATGGAGCACCTATGGCCGAGACCACGTAATCATATTTAATGAATAAGTACATTTATTTTTCTCAGAAACGTTGCTTTTACCACATGCTGTTAGATACAGAAATCATTTACAGGAAATGCACTGAAACCCTAAGAGAGCGCTCATCATATTTAGGAAGCCCCACGTCTCTGGAATTCTTTTAAAAAACAACGAATGTTTTTTTTAAAAGGCTGTCTTGCAGCCAAACTATAAAACCTTCATTTATTCAGTGCTATTGCAGACGGCAGTTCATTTTACAGCCTCAGTATTGTGCACAGACTTCGAATTTCGAAACCGACACGGTCTGTTGAATACAAGTTGAGTTTGAATAAATGGAGTGATTGGCACTCATCTGACACCACCTACTTCAGATTCTTGTCAATTTCGTATAGAAATCCAACAGGACTTAACAAAACAGTAAAAAGTCTCTATGCAATAGTCTCTCGGTGAAGCATAACTGCAGACAGCAAAAAGCTTGTGTAAAATTGACTTCAAAAACATGGTGATTTGGTGATAAACTAAGATATGTGTTTGGGCAACAGAAACCATTTGCAGATGACATTCTTACGCTGAGAATCATTAGCATCATAAACAGCATAGAGATTAATCTCTTAGTGAGAAAGTTACTTAACAACCTGCCAGTAAGTGTAGTTGCATATGCAACCTTTATATAAGAATGTATCTGATTAAATATTTGTCATGGGTAATTAAAGAAATGGAACGTCTACTTCTTACTGCAGACTTACTCTTTTAACATCGAAGGTAAATGTCTTAATTTGTGAAGAACCACTAAAATGGTTTGGAATAACAATTTGCTTGTTTGGGGTGTTAAGTTTTAAAGATCATTGTTAGATTTCAAAGATGAATATAATTGATCTTTATGTTTGCCTCATCTTGGCCTTTGCTATTTTATTAAACACAACATACTTTTCTAATGCGTTTGGGTAATATTGGTTTAAAACTGGTTTTCCATAAATATTGCAGTACTTAAAATACTGTCATAATTTCCATTTTTTAATCAATTAAATCATACATTAGATGTTTGTTCTGCACTTGTGATGCTGCAAACAAATAAAATAAAATGTGAAAAAATATCAAAATATGAAATATAAAAATCTAAAACTGATCTAGTAGTGGCCACACATCTTCCCATGATTTGTAATATGCAAATTATATTTGACTTGCATTTCCAGCCTGCCACATTGGCAGGCATATAAATTGAAATAAAAGGAGCAAGTGTGACCACACCTTTACTTAAAATTATTTAAAAAATGTAAAATGTTTTAGTAAACTCAAGGCTAATTTGTATGATCTCATTTGTGAAATTGTATATATATTTTTTCCCCAGTGACAATTATGTTTAAGGGTGGAAATGGTGCTTTTTTTCAGTCGTTTAGTATGTTCACTTTGAACAATTCATACTGTATGATATCGCCACCTTGTAAAACACATGTTCCAGTGAGATGTCCAAAGAGTTAAATGAGCTTATTGAATCACAGATTGATTTGGAACACAGTGATAATGATGAGAATTTACTGTACAGAACTCTCTGTCTAATGCCCACACACATATTCCCTATTTCCTTCAAATTCTGGGAATTGTCATATGGTATTTGATTTTTTTTTGTAGTTTGTGACCCTAGCAGTCTGCAGTGCAGGTCATAAAGTCAAGTGTTTGCTAAATTCCACAACCCCGGCATCCTTTATTTCTCAGGCAGGTCCCTGAAGAGAACCCTCCCTCTCCTGATAGCATGGGAAGCATTTAAAGAGGACTAGCTACACTAGAAACGATGAAACAATGATGCACTTAAAGGTATATTGAAACACAACGCAAGAAAAACAGGTCAAGTATACAGATCAGCACACATATGTGACAGATGGACACAATGTAGTACGCCCACGAAAATAATTGCACTTATAACTTATACATTGATTTATGCTATTAACCAAACCAACATACAATTAAATAAAAGTGCCATAACCCAAATGTGACCTCAGTATTTAAACCATCCTTTGTGAGGGGTGAACACACACTGCAAGTCGTGAACTCACACACACACACACACACAGAGCAATGGGCAGCTATGGATGCTGAAATCAAACCAGCAACCTACTGATTACAAGCCAAACTTTTTAACCAGTAGACCACAACTACCGCTACCAACTGAGCGACAGGAACACCATACGCAAGTAATTGTGATGGCTAAATCTTCATCACAGCATGGTTAATTTGACCCTCAGTCCCTCAAATCACACTTCTAACCACAAGCCAGGCTGTACTTGTTTTTAAACCGAATGTCCCAGCACAATATGTTTCATGCCAGCCTTCTAATCTGAATCTGTGAGATAAACAAGTACTCCCATTGTTTTATGCTGTCAGGTCACATCATGTACTGTTCTTACCAACTTGACTTTTTATTCACTTAAATTTCTGCTTAAATTCTTTCTGCAGATTGTGGGGTAAATAATAGTTTCATTCTACTTAATTATAAACTATGCACCATTTTAGCTGACACTGTAAACGCTACAAGGCAAATATCTTTTACTCTCTCTCTTTCATAGAGACAGTCAGGTAAAATGCTTAATGAATTAGTTTAGGGGATGAATGATGAGTGACTGTGTGCAGGTTGAGACATGCCCTCCTAACACGCCCCCCCCAAACACACACCTTAAAATAAAAGAACAAAGAGGGGTTCTGTCAGGTCTCTCAACAGAAGCAAACCAGCTAACCTGCCGTAACACAACTAATACCATCATATTAAAACATTTCCTGCAAAGAACGCAAACTCACACATTTAACATAAATACATAAAGTCATACATTTAATACATACATTTGGTTAAAACTTGATGTGGCTCCAATGAGCCACAAAAAACGCTGGTATTTTTTGTGAAAATAAAATCACTCCATTAGAAACTTGACTTCAATTCAACAATCAGTTTATTGTACACAAACCTTACTTCACTTACCGTGAATTTCACAGTTCACGGATTCATTGCCATATCTTAATAATCTTCAATAATCATTTACTCTCTTTTTAACAGTTCAAACACACATTCACATTAGCTCTGCATCCCATGACACTGAAATCCTAAGCTTTTCCCAAAGCAGGACGGTCATTCCGGTAATCAGATGTTTTATCTGATGAGTGATTATTTGGAACGCACCCCTGGGTGAACAGAGTAATTTGTCTTGGCTGAAACTTCCTTTTAAATGTGGATCATTTAGTGAATGTTGAAATGGTCACGCTTTTTGACACACAGTTTTTGTCTGCGACTGAAAGAGAGATAATCTTTTGAAAGAGACAAACATTTTTGTTTATTTTTTTGTGGAGAGTCCATGTGGAAAAAATCAGGTTTGTGTAACTAGCTTTTTTTAAAATCTAGATCAATAGTTGACAAAGGTCAATACAATTATATAAGTAAACACCTTAAATGTAACACCTTCTTGTGACCTTACAGTTTTGCTTATCAAGCTGATAAATTGATACATGTATTATAAATACATTTATATCACTTCTTCTTTTATGATGAATCAAATCTGTTGATACAATTTAATTTGTACAAATTATTT
>JBAJNP010007396.1:0-22674 GCA_036877545.1 Yasuhikotakia modesta | reverse complement strand
CACAGCTTTCATCTGTTTGCTAGCCTCTGATCTAACCTATCCTCATGTTTTTCACTCTATGTTCTTCTCTACCCAGCAGTCTCACAGCAGTGGGGAAAAACTGACCTTGCCATGGCAGCACTGGCATGACATTAGAATCCCGAAAGATTTATCTTGTTTTTTTATTTTGTTGCTCAAGGTTTCTCTGTGCATGCCCACTCATGCTTGGTAAACACTAAATATTATATACCAGCTTTATCTACATTCTATTTCCAACTGAAACTGCATATACAGGCTGTTATGTTTGAGCTTGGAAGTTGTAACTCAGGTTAATGGAAACAATAAAAGAAAGAAGAACCAATAATGTTAGGAATGTTAAGAGAAAACCCAATGTTTGAGCAGGACACATGTTTGAGGTTTTTTTTCAGGGTTCCTGGCCATTTGATCGTGATGATATGTCCATTTTTCTTGAAGCGTGTGCTTATTTAATAGGCATGTTTAAAAATCATTTTACAGAGATTGCAGAGACTTAGTTATAGGTGATCTGATGTCGTCTAGCTCAACTGATGAAGACTGTCGCCAACTAAACAACTAAACCATTAGCATTCAAGAATGAAATAAGAATGAATCTGGAACGCTGCTGTCCTTCATTCAAAATTTAGCTGCATCATTTTAATAAATAATACGTTCAGTCAGGAATGGATAGTTATTTGTGACTTCCCAAAGCTCTGTAATACGTGTTCCCTGGTTAGGGCATGAAACGGAGCAGAAGAACCAGATCATTAAAATGTCAGGCTCAGTGCCTTATGGTTCAAAGGCATTTGAAGTGTTCCTGCTGCAACCAAACATACACACGCTTGAGAAGAATGCAACACAAATGCTGAAAGGCAGATTGACAGCTTAAAACACACACTCATTAAAAACTCTCGTAATTCACACTGAAACTCTCCGAGCACAACTTTAACAACTTTTACAAAGCTTTAAACAATCACACCTTTTTTAATGATGCATGCAAGTATGATTAATGACATCATGATGCTGATATAATTCCAAAGCTGATTAAACTGCTAGAACCGAAATGACTAGAAAAAAACATGACTAGATTACACAGCAAAGACCAGCGTTTAAAGGAAAGAGTCCAATGAGAAAGCCAACCTTTCAGGATCTATTTCTACTACCACCTGTTAGCTCAGGCCAACACCATACAGACCCTGTAGTTTCACGCTACAATCATCCGGTTGTGTTCCACACCACACTCCCATAGAACATGAGGTGAGGGGTTAATCTGATATTGTGCCGAAGGAAACTACAAAGCATAGAGCAGATGGTCATCTCTGAGCATAAGACCAGCTAATGCAAACAAACCAGAAGATATAAAAGAAACAAGAGGAACATTTTTGAGTTTAACCACAACATTTTTGGTTTGATGTTCACTATTTGTGAATATGATAGACAGATAAAATTGAAAATGTAAGGTAAACTGAACCTTCAAACATTCCTTCATGGGCGGATATGGAAAAACCAACAAGGGATAGGCCACATCTTTTACTATGACTGAATAACAAGGTGCGTTTCGTGGTTTAAACTGGAGTAAACTTGCTTAAATTCTGGTTGATGGCCAAACAGAGAAACATGAAAAAGCCTCAGACAACCAGCCAAACACCCCTCACAATCTGTGCCTCAAAACACTGAGAAGTTTTACATTTAATTCACATTATATTGGAAGCAAGGTATCCGATCTCGGTCAAAACTGTGTGTTTAGTTTAGTCCCTATTACCATTTCAATGTGTATATTTCAAATTCACATTGAAATGAATCCATTCCTGGCTGGACAAATATAGAACAACTACATCCATTTCAATATGTTTCAAAATGGTAAGTTCCTCTTTGAAAATATTTAAACACAATCCTTCCCACATCAATCCATCTGCTGTGTCCGGCACCAGCAAAACATTTTCTGGATGTGAAAGTGTGGGAGTATGTTAACTTCCCCTTTTCTTTTTGATGGGTGTCAATGGCACCAACCACACACAGCAGAGGGTTTCAGCAGATCAGCAGATGCAGGAGTGATTTCAGGTCAGCATTAGAGAAGCTCTTTCTGTAAAATGCTGCCTTTCTTGATCACAAGTTCATTGGGATGTTGCATCACTACAACGTTACATGTTACCAAACCTCATTCATAAACATGCTGTAAGTTTACATATAGCTATAATAAACAATAACAGCAAAACAACGATTTAAGCAGGACTGTCTATGTAATCCAATCCACCTGCAATTTTAAAGTTTTAAACAAAGTAGCCACATCAACAGAACAATACAGACTATTGAACAACTAACAAATGCATATTTGCCAAATTCTTAGTTATCCAACTATATCGTTACATAAATATTGGCACAAACCAAGTAAAACCCTCAATATATCAAAAGAAAGAAACTTTTAGAATCTGAATTACAACTATGTTCCGACCTTTGTTTCCTTCAAAATAGTTTGTTCTTAATCATTGTTTTATTTCAACAAACTAGAGAGAAACGCTGGCAAGTGTCACTAACTACAAACCACAAAGTTCAATCGGGTTAGATTCAATACAGCACGCTGGGCACAGGTTCCGTTCGGTACGGAAAAACAAAGAAGTAATACAAAAACGAGGTAAATTTGAAAACATAAATGGGACATCGTCTTACCTTTCTTTAAAGCATCAAAACTTGTGGTGTTTGATGAAAAACACGACGTTTGGTCTCCAGCAAACTCGCAGTGATTTGTCCTCCCGATTAATCCACAACGACTTTCAGTCTTTAAACTTAACCGGGAGCGCTCCGTCTCGAGCACACACGTGTGTTTGTCCCCGGCTCTCTGCCTCCAACACCAGTAAGTCATTTACAGAAAACAAGCTAAAAATGCGCCTCTGTGTATTTTTAGACAAGCAAACTCCGGGAAGCCCGTCTCTGTATCTTTCGCAGCTCTGTCTGTATTTGGAGAGGGATAACGGGAGATGAGACTCAGCACACAGTAGCGTTTTTGTCCGCTACTGCAGCCCGGCGGCCGCTGCTGGAAAAAGGGCTGGGCTTCAAATAAGAGACTTTACTCTTACTGACAACAGAAAAACATCATTTATGTGCATCTTATTGTTTTTTTTTTTTTGAAGATTCCACGCCTTTAAATGCATAAAGTAAATGTGTTAGAAATATAAATAATATAAATAATATATAAATATAAAATTATTTATTGATTGTTTGTTTGTTTGTCTTCGTGTAATGATACACTATGTAAGCTTATTTGACATAATACAGTTAAATTACCACCTTGCACAGAAATTTGTTGATTTGTTGAACACAAAACTTGTTGATGTGTTGTTTTATTTTTATGGTTCAGGTCCCGCTAATGTTTTAAAAGGTTCAAAACAAAATTCGTACGGGAAGTTTTATTAATTGTGTCATATTTCAAATTCATATTTACATTAGATATTTACACACAAAATAACAAAAAGAAAGAGTATAGAATTTTATAAAGAAGGAGGGGTGAAAAGTTATGTGTGGCATAACAAGCCATGCAATCAAAGTATAAAACTTGTATATAGTATAAAATATGCATGCAAATGTAAGAAATGTATTAAAATGCAAGAAACTAAAATGGCAGGATATTTGGATATTTAAAGGTTTCTTCTTTTAGAAAATGTAATGGCAGCTTAAGTTTGTACGCAAGGTACAAAGAAGGTAGACATAAAAACAGACATACAGCACAAAGGAACCATGTTGAGTTTATTTGCTCACGGTCACACAGATGGTGGGTGTGTTGAGTAGGTGTTTATTTCAATGGGTGTGTCTGTGCTATGGGAGTGCGCAGTGTGCCAGAAAAAACCACACAAACACGTTCATGAAAACACAGCCAATCCCTCTACACCTCACTTCCAGCATCACAGACATACAGCCAATCCCTCTTCACCTCACTGCATCGTAAAAATACAACCAATCACTTGTCATGCCTCATGGGCAGTTCCCTCCACACCTTCAAAGTAAACCAACATGAAGGCCTTTCCCTTTTCCATAAACATTTTTAGCACATGCGGCCAGTAAATGTTTCTATTCTGAATACACGTGTTACAGTCATAGATCCTTTAATACCTAGGAGCTGTTCAACAATAACTGACCAACGTTATACAGTACAATTATAATGTCAAACTGTCGAGATGAAAAAAGGAAAACACAACATGTAATGCTAAATAAACTCAAGAGATGGCGCTGTTACTCAACATTTAATTTATTAAGCGTAAGAAGCCTAAGATTCTATGGCTTTTATTGAAACGGAAGACAGCTCCGTTGTTACTCAGTCAGCTAATAACTAAACATGCATTATGAACTTACCTCCATTGCATTGGATTCCAAAATGCTTATTTTTCTTGGCAGGACTGCCACCCTTAGTTAATAAAAATATTTACTGTTAAATGTTCTGTTCTGTTTTTTTTTTATTTTATTTTAAACACAGAGTTGTGGGGTATTAAAGGCAACGAACAGCATCTATAATGAAACCAACTAAGGCATATTAGTAGACATTATGCAATCATTGACTCGACATGCCCTGCATATTGTGCCTGTTAAAACAGCGTTTTCCAATTTTGCCTAGCTATGTCTTGACCATTATCTATATAAATACAGATAATGTTGATAATCCTGTGAGAATGTTTTTGAGCAGTTAAATGTGTTGCTTGACATTTGCTTGACATCTGAACTTTGACCTTCTGTGAGAATATTTTCTTACACACTGAAGCTAAAAGAAGAGGAATCTGTACACTATGCTATTATTTGATGTAACACTTATCTGTTAAAAACACGTACATGAAACACATATGAGTTCTAGTCTTTGTAAGCTCTGCCTCTCGGAAACTATTGGCAAAAATAGTGGAAATACTATGTATTTTGATAATTTAAATATTTAAAATTATTTAAGTTATTTAAATGTGTCAATATAAAAATAACAGCACAATAAATTTTTATGGCATAAATTAAACACCTGAGAAGGCAAAGCTATTGGTTATTGTTATCAATCTTCTTTCCGTCATAGCGGTTTACTTTGATTCTAAAGCAATGAAGCACTTGTTTTAGACGTGACAAAGCAAACAATAAAAGGGGGTGTGGCTTATTAAAGACTCAGTTTAGTCACTGAACCGTTTATACATGGTGCTCATACTAAAATATCCTCCAGCCTAATGAATGTCTGACAAAAACAATGAGTCCATTCATCTGCAGCAATTTCTAAGTAGGTCTATATGGGAATCATCAGAATTTTTCCAAGAAGCAGCATGACACATTTTGCCCTGTGACAGCAGTGAATGTTATCTGTGTCTTTCATTGTGTTTTTCTGCTCACACTATGACAGCAGTGCATGTCATATATGTCTTAGCAATTATTCTATTGTATTTTGCGTGTGGTCTAATTTGTTTGGTCATTCAAAGCTTTACATAATAATTCAGAAAAGAGGAGACAGAGGCTTGCTGTCAATTAGTACTATTAGTTTCAAACAACTAGCTTAAAGAGTAGACTATTTTTTGCTAATTGTGTTATTGATATTAAATCTTCATGTATTGTATTTTTTCATTATTTTCTTTATAATTGTTTTACATTTTGTTTTTTTGAAACAAAGATTTAGTAATGCATGCTGGGATGACATAAAGTGAGTAAATGAAGACAAGATTTTCATTTTGGGATATGTATAATTTTTTACTATGTGTATAATGTATCTTTTTTATTTTAATTAATTTTGTGTTTTACAATACTTTTAATACTTTTTTCAGTAATTGTTTATATATATATATATTACAATATTAATATATATTACAGATTTAATTTACAGAAAGAATGTTTAAGAACATTGTTTATGAGTAAAGAATGCTTACACTCTTGTTATAACATAAATTACGTAATTATTGTAGTTTTTCTTAGTTTAACCGGACTGTTTGACCTGAAACGCAGAATAGACTACCTAGAGCACGTGACGCTAAAGGTACGCTGGGGTGGGCGTGTCCTCACATATCTGTCTGTCGCATACCTGGGTCATTTTGAACACTACGAGTGAGAGGTCGGACACCGCGATTTTACACAAGGGGACAAGCAAATCAAACACCACCATGGCTTCACCCCTTAAATCAGGTTTTCACAGACTAGAGATCCAGAAAACAACATGGGATGTTCCACACAGATACACGTCACTCAAGCCAGTGGGCTCTGGCGCCTATGGGACAGTATGGTGAGTGGGACGTACAGTATTATCGTAGTTTATGAAAGTGCTTCTAAATATGCACTTCAGTTTCAGTTTGATAGAAGAACAGTACTTTAAATAGCACCTTAAAGATGAATAATAATTCTTTCTACTGAAATTTTAAAACATGCGTTATTGTTATAACAGTCTGTATACATATCTGTACTGTTATGTCAATTGCTCACCTGTTTGTTAATGTAACGGATTTGCTGTTACATCTTTTATGACCTAGAGACTGAGAGCCTTAAGACATGTAAACAGATGTTTAGTCGCATGTCTGAGGGCAAGTTTCAGCAAGTTAACTGATAAGATAGAAATGCCACAAAAATGTAGAGAGTTTCTACTCAAACTGCCCTACATACTGATCACTTCTGTCTTTAATGAGCCATGCCTAATAGACTTAAGCTTTTTCTGAGACTGAATAATGTATGAGCCCCATCTGCACACATTAGAAAACTGTAGATTAATTATAGATTTTAGTGGCTGATTATTTTAATTCATTTCATTCACTATAAAGACTAGATGATCATTACAGTCAGTAAAAGATACATATGTGTTTATCAAATGCAGATGTTTATTAAAGGCAATCTAACTGTATACCCCTAAAATATTTAGATGTTTTTTTATTTATTATTTTTAGGGCAATATAATCCAATCATTGGTCTCACATAATCACTATATGCATATGCTTGTACATAAATATTACTGATTATTTGTGTGCAGTTCTGCAGTTGACCAGAAGACTAAGGATAAAGTGGCTATTAAGAAACTGTACAGACCCTTCCAGTCTCTGATACATGCTAAACGTGCCTATAGGGAACTCAGGCTCCTCCGACACATAGATCATGACAATGTGAGTCTCACGTTCTTAAGACAATCAGCCAGGAATGGGCTGTACTTTGAATATTATGTTTCTGTGTTTACACTACCTGCTATCACACTTATGACAGCTCCATAATTTATTAACCTTATATCATTTACACTAGACATTTAATGTATGTTGTTTTCTTATTAAAGCAGTACAATTCCTCTGTCAATTGAAAAGGTTTCAAGACACCAGTATTGTGAAAGTCCCTTTGTTCTATCAAACCAGTTTTTGTGCTTAGTAAACATTATGCTTGGCCTCACACTGCTCTGTGTTTAATTTGGATTTAGATTAAGTAACATGAGGATCAGGAACCAGAATCAATTATGCAATATAATTGTTCCTTATTTTAAGCCAGAAGTAGTTAGATCATAAGAATGTATATTTTGCATGATTTTATTAGAGTCAGTGGAGTTTCAAGAGCAGATAACAATGAAACAACAACGCTATTAACTTATAGAAAGTCATGAAAGTTAAAGGTAACTTTAAATAGTTTGCACACAAAAAAATGTTCTCATGTTGTTCCAGACTGTTTAATTGTATTCTTCTGTAGAACAAAATAAGATAAAATATCTTGACATTTTCAGGATGTTTCTCAAACAGCTACAGTTTATTATCATTTGAACTCAGGCCCAATTAAAGAAATATACAGGAATATTTAGAATATACAAAACATGCAGGTTTATAACACGAGAGTAAGCCTTTTTATTTTTGGGTGAACTATTTCTTCAAATGTCACAATTTTAAAATGATTTTGTTTTTGCTTTAATTCTGTATTATATCAATATTATATATTGATTTCAAGATTGCCCAGAACAACACTAATGCATTTATTTCTTTATTCTGTAGGTGATCTGTCTCCTCAATGTCTTCACCCCTGCTTCCTCTCTGGAGAAATTTGATACTTTGTGAGTTTCAGTATGAGCAGAATGCATTCCTGTGCAGAAATCTTTTGTGTGTGACGGAATAATATGTGCTTGAGATTATGTAATATGTAATTACATAATTATGTAATATGTTATCATGGATTGAAATTGGTTATGATTTTAATAATTCTATACATTATTTTTATATCTTATCCTAAAGTAAGCCATTTGCTGGTTAATTTCCCCCCAAAGGGAGTAAACATTGTAGTTCTGTTTGAGTGCTCTAATGTTTCAACTTATGGTTTAACCAATAGCGTGTGACTAAACCATGGCAGAGGGGTGCACATTTTGGATTGTAGTTCTGTTATTAAACACTTCTATTTCTCATTTGTTCTGTGGTATTTAAATCTACAGAGGCTAAAGAATAACCCACGTTTTGTGATTTTGTTGCACAGCTATATGGTGATGCCGTTTGTGGCGCAGGATCTTGGGCATATCATGAAAAGGAAGCAGTTAACCAGCAAAGTCATCATATATCTGTTCTATCAGCTTCTCAGAGGCCTTAAGGTCTGCTGTTCCCCTGTTCCTCAAAGCTCTTTAATTCCTCTCTTCTTCTAACAGTTATTGATGCACAATGCTAATCATTATTGACTCTGAACTGAATTATTGACTCCGCCCAACACACTGTGTAAAAGAAATTAAAATGTTTGTAGTTTCATCTCTTACATGGATGGGGTATATTCTGTACTGTGTGCATTTAAAACAATCTGGGTTTTTTTTTTTGCTGTAATGTTTGTATCTTGCAATTCTAATCAAACTAACACAACCAAGTTAAATTAAACACACATATTATAATAGAATTAACTGCAGCTTACTATTAACTTGCAAACAGGAGAGCGCTTATGACAATCAGTGACATTGTAGCTAAACAAATATTCAGTAAATATTTGTAACTAACTGAGACGTTTCTTTTCAGTATATTCATTCTGCTGGAATCATTCACAGAGTAAGTAAAATGAAAAGAAAAGTAAAACGTTTATAGGTGAAGTGAATTAGAGATATGTACCCAATATTTAATAAAGCTGATTAAGATGACTATTGTTATTGTTATTTTTGTTAGCTATTGTTTAATAAATTCACCATTTCGTTCATAGCTGTAAGTTCTTTAATCTTGCATATAATGACATAATTGAAATCTCTAATGTCTTTTGTCAGGATCTTAAGCCTAGTAACCTTGCTGTGGATGAAAACTGTGAGTTAAAGGTAAACACCACTGTGCAAATGACAGTAAAGTGTAAGGAAACATGTCATGTTGTCACACACTGTTTTTTGTCAGATCTTGGATTTTGGACTGGCGAGACACACAGAAACAGAGATGACAGGATACGTGGTGACGCGCTGGTACAGAGCCCCTGAGGTTATTTTCAACTGGATGCATTACACTCAGACAGGTGACCTTTGACCCCTGAATTATTGACTCCACCCAACACACTGTGTAAAAGAAATTAAATTGTTTTTTTTTTGCTTTAATGTATGTATCTTGGTGTAATGTTTGCTGATTGGTGTGACCTAATGTATCATAGCATTGTTCCTTGTTTAGTTGATGTCTGGTCTGCTGGCTGTATTCTGACTGAGATGATAACAGGAGATGTGCTTTTCCCAGGCATTGACAGTATCCTTTATTCCTGCTTGTTTATTAAAAATATCTGATGATTTCTGTCTGATTAAACATGTCTGATGATATGATTTATTATTCTTAAACTTCATATTGTAATTCCTTAATACTGTGTTAATGTATCGATCAGCTGAAAAAGATCCTCAACCTGACAGGCACGCCAAACTCAGCACTTGTTCAGAAAATGCAAAGCAAAGATGTACGAAAATACCATCAGAACCATTTTCTAATCTGTATTTCACCAATTTATGTGACTGCTCATGTGCATGTGATGATGTGCTTGTAGGCCCAGTCATACGTTCGGTCACTCCCAGTCCAAAAGAAAAAGGCCTTCAGAGATGTCTTTTCTGATATGGATCACAGTGGTACGTTCCACACCTTAAATATTACCATTCTAAACTTAATAAATTGTATTGCGTGAAATTATTTACTTCCAGAGTTACAAACTCTAGTTTAATGTATTTTATTTCTAAAGCAGGAATCAACAAGCCCCCTGGTGGTTGATTAAAGTATTAAATGGCTGGTTTTGAAAGACACTGCTCTATCTGTGCTGCTCTCTTTACCCATTTTCATAGTATGTATCATTTACAGCTATTGATCTGTTGGAAGGCATGTTGGTTGTGGATCCGGAGGTCAGGCTTACAGCAAAAGATGGACTGTCACACCCTTATCTCTCAGAGTTTCATGACCCTGAAAATGAGCCTGTCTCACCTCCATACGATGATTCTTTTGAGAGTCTAGAACTGGCTGTCAGCGAATGGAAGAGTGAGATCAACAAAACTTACAAACCTTCATATTTAACATTTCCATATTTTAAGGATCTTTAAGCAGCACTGAAAATAATTTTTTACATGTCCTAATATAATTTTGTTAAATCTTTTCTGGTTTGTTATGTCCCACAGGTCTTATCCACATGGAGATCATGACATTTGACCCAGACAACCCTGGAATGACTGCAACATAACATCTCATCACATCATATTAAAGGAACAAACAAAGATTTCAAAGAATTACAGATACTATGTGAACTGTTTCATTCAGTGCTTGATATTTTCTTATTAAACACTGTAAGCTAACTGTCGTAAAAACTGCCATTGTAATAGCTATACGAATATTTTGATGGATTCCTGCCCTATATTAAAATTATTGGTTGATATGGGAATGATTCCATCATTCCATCATTTTTCCATTTGTTACCTTTAAGTTTAATTATAAGTTTATATTCTTGTTCATACCTTTATCTCAGCTGTATGTAGGTAGCCATTCTAGCTAGCTTGCAGTTATTGATTACTTAAAAGTGTGTGAAACAATGTTTTAGGTATAGTATAGTTTAGGTAAACCAAGGAAAGATATAAATGCATCTGTTTATGCATCTGTTTCTGGCCTCTTAATATGATCATGGATTTTTTTTGTTACGTATAAATGTACCATTAGGGGGCACCATTGTTCTTAGTAAACAGAGTTACTTAAACATTAAACATGCAGATTTTCTGTGATATTTTTGAAATCCTAAGAGTCAGAGTATATTTTAATGGCGCTCCTCTGAGTAACAAGAGACTTTGTATCACTGTGTTTCATTTAACCTGCCTGAAAGGTTTTACTTAGATAAATCAATCACCATTTCTCAACAGAAGCCATATCTGTCACAGGACAATTGTAATCAGTTTTATCCACTTAAACAACAACAGAATTGTCCTTTAAGGATTATGAGTAATACTAACTGACCACTAAAACCTGATGAATGAGAGCTTTAATAGTTGCCTCTTGTAACCTGAGATTTTGGCACTGTTTAGTCAGGTGTAGTTTAAGGTCCAATGGGAACAGAGTTAATAGTGGCCAAGTGATGTTTATAAGCCAACAAATATTTAAAAGTGATATTACATTTTCTGGGGAACACAACTTAACATTTTACATCCTAATTTGTGCATAAATTACAAAAAGCTCAATTATTTTATTGCTTACACAGTCTCACTATTTTGTCTATTTCCACTATATTGGGATCTCACTGTTGTATTGGGGGCTGAATACAGTTAAATGATTTGTATACCAAGATTTTACATCATGGAAAATCTTTAACATGTTTCGCTACATGTTGCTAAATGAAATATAAATAGAAGTAGAGACATGAAATAAGCAAATGCAGAAAGAATCAAAGCACAACATAGCATACAAATGAAGAGACTAAAGGAGAAGGAACATTAGTGATTTTTAGTGTTTGCACAGGTCAAAAAACTGTGCTAATGATTTGCAATACCGTGGCAAAATAAAACAAGCATGATGGAATTAGATGATAATACTGTATGGTTATCACATACATGGCATTTACATATTCCATGGAGTAACATGGTATTACCACAATACTGTAATGTTATCTTAATTTTTCCTATGGTAACACCCCATAGTGTTCCATACACTATAAAATGACTGCGACACACACTTTTTTCATCACCACTAGAGCAGTTATTAACCAAAAGAAAGAAAGATTTTATGAAATAACAGAAGACAAAAGATTGTTTATAACCCTGATTTATTGTCATTCAATGTGATACATTTTGCATCAGGTTTGCGTTCTGAATACAACCATTTTGTGACAACTCTTGGTTCAGCCAATCTTCCTCACATGAGGAAAAAAAATTGGATAAGCTGGATAATAACTGAGGTGTACAACTCCAACAACTTTGAGCATTTCCTGATAAATCCCTTCTAAACAATGATTTTAACTGTGTTTCCATTTAAAACTTGCTGTAAATGTCATAACAGAGCAACAATAGTTTTTTATTCAGAAAAAAAATCGCTCTCAAGAGCTGCTTTTCCATATAATTGCATTTGGTTTAAAACTGATTTCCAATGTGGTGGATTTTGTTGGTGGGTGAGAAATGTGTGTGTGTTTTTTGTCTAATGCTGGACTGACGAGCGGTGTACAGACGAGCGAGACAATGACATTGAACTGCTACTGCTTCCAATGCCACCAGCTCTAAGCCCGCCAATCAGGCTGCTGGTACCGAAGGACATCCCTCCTCCACTTCCATATCCGTAAACGCTGCCGTATCCCAAGCCACTGCCATATCCCAATCCCAAGCCACTGCCATATCCCAATCCCAAGCCACTGCTGTAACCGAAGCCGGCACCGCCACCACCGCCTGCACCTGCACCTCCACCTCCACCCAATCCGTATCCCAAGCCGAGTCCACCTGTGTGCCAACAGAAAAGAAATGTTTTACCAATGCAGTTTGTACAACAAACATGCTGATCATCTTTATTTGTCTAAATATTGTCTGATTCGTGCCATTACGTACCGCCTGCGCCTCCTGTGCCAATTCCTGATTCCTGAATGTGGATGGTTGCGGCACTGCCACCAGTTGCAATCCTGCAAGAGAAACATCTCAATGTCTGGATAGTTCAACAGACAAATTTTAGCAAAACAATCATGCGTCAGCTTTTAGAAAAGGCAGGAGGACCAACCTGTGCTCCTCTCCCTCCAGAAGTTTCCTGTAGGTGGCAATCTCAATGTCCAAGGCCAGTTTGACGTTCATAAGGTCCTGGTATTCACGCACCTGGCGTGCCATGTCCTGCTTTGCTTTCTGCAGGGCTACTTCTAATTCTTTAATACGAATTTTGGCTTCCTGAACTGTCGCCTCGCCATGCTCCTCTGCCTCTGTGATTTGAACTTCTAGGCTGGTACGCTGACCATAGTAGAGGAGAGATTACACATAGTATCTCATTCCTCTGTCCCTTTAATTACACTGTTTTTCTAAAAACATGTGACGGAAAACACCAGAAAATCCCAAAGATTATCAAACAACTCACTTGTGTCTTGACAGATTCAATTTCATTCTGAAGTCGGCTGATCATGCGACTGAGCTCAGCAATCTCAACTTTAGTGCTGCGAACATCATCTCCAAATTGGCCAGCAGTTGTCTGCATTTCTTCGAACTGTCATGTGAAAAGGTGAAAGAAATTACCATCCGATGGCTTCAAAATAGGGTGGATTCAATATTTAAAAAACCCAATCTTTGTGTTTTTTTCTCACCTTCTGCTTGTACCAAATCTCAGCCTCAGCTCTGCTATGGTTGGCAATTTCCTCGTACTGAGCACGGACCTCAGCAACAATGGCTTCCATGTCCAAGTTGCGGCTGTTGTCCATTTCCACAACAACCAAAGTGTCCTTGATCTGTGCCTGGAGGTCATGCAGCTCCTAAAAATACAAAGTAAAAAGCACTTAAAAAAAACTAACAATGAAAACAAGCATTTCAATGGTAATATAATTACATATTGCCCACCTCCTCATAGACGGCCCGCAGGAAGTTGATTTCATCTTGAAGAGTGGTGACTTTGGCCTCAAGATCAATCTTGTTCAAGAAGGCAGTATCAACATCCTATAAACACATATAGAGCTCAATAATAGCTAACAAGTGGATAATCAAAAGAAAGTAGTGAGTCAAAACAGCAGCCAAAAAAGACTGCTATTTTTACCTTCTTCAGCAGCACAAACTCATTTTCCACATTTGCTCGCTTGTTGATTTCATTCTCGTATCTACAAAGACAGGTTTTCTACCTCAGCACATACAGTAGCTTGTACAATCATATCATTTATACAGAATGTATTTATAGACCCGAAACTTGTCATTTTAGACCTACTTACTTGGTTTTAAAGTCCTCTACCAAGGTCTGCATGTTCTTCAACTCTGCCTCTAGTTTAATTTTATCATTACCAAGTCCGTCCAGCTGTCTGCGCATATTGTCAATGTAGGCTTGGAACATGGCATCGATGTTGGAGCGGGTCGAGGTTTGATTCTGCAGGAGAGTCCATTTTGTCTCGAGCACTTTGTTCTGTTGCTCTAGAAGCCGCACCTGTATGAGGTAAAGAGATGCAAAAAACCAATGCAATTATGAGGTTTATAACAGGCGTACCTGTTAAAGAAACTCACAATTAAGGATGTATAAGGACGGTTAAGGTGGTAAGAAAGATTTGCTATATTATTCAGTGCACAGGATTTTTTGCAATTATCATCAAACATGCTGCTTTGCATTTTATCATAATTTGCTTTGATATACTTATGAGCAGTATAGTATTATGACTATTTGAAGCCGTTTATTAGAATATGTGCCATGCCATATTGGGCTATGCAGCTAGTTTATTTCTGAAAAGTAACGCCTTATTTAATGTCTTAATTTTCACAGTACACTATTTTTTAACAAAACATTAACTGCATCTGTAGGATTAACATGAGCTATATGATTATTGATTATATCATTTGTCTGGACTATAGAAATAGATGTAGCATGTGGGTGACAAGAAAGGTGTGTTTCAATGATAAACTTCCTGTTTCCCCTGACTGATTTTGTTTAGGTAAATGATGACCATAAGTATTAAGTTAATACGCCTTCTGTTGGATTTTTAAGACATTTTAGGTCATGAACTGCTTTCAGTACGAGTTCATGCTCACATGTTACACATACATCTGCATTGCTGCCATGGGGCTAGCTGGCACACTTGATCCAGGCCCTTATTTGGAATGATCCAGTCATTGGATCTCAGTAGCCTTGGGTTTCCAAACACAACCTCACTGACCAGTAGCAACTGCATGAAAAACTACCATAAGTCCATGCCATAGATATGGACTTTGACTATTTCAACTTACTATGTAAATAATGCAAAGTGTTGAAAATGCAGAAGATGGCATGCAATGCCAGTCTGTCTTCTGCTTAGTGTCACTTGACAAGCATGAATCCTATACTAACAGCATTTCTGTGTTAAAGTAACTGGCTGTTAAATATTTAATGCTCAGAATCTGGCTTCCAGGAGCCAACAAATAAAAAATGTCACATTCAAAACTACTGGTCAGAACTGCCTAATCATAAACTGGCATGCTTGTCTGTTTTGTTCTACATTAGCACTGTGTATTAGTTTTGTTTAAATGAAAAGTGAAGACTAACCTTGTCAATAAATGAAGCAAAGCGGTTGTTAAGGTTCTTGATCTGTTCTTTCTCCTGGGTACGAACCAACTGGATGTTGGGATCGATTTCTAGGTTAAGTGGGGTTAAGAGGCTGGGGTTGATTGTGACAGATGTGATGGGTGGTATACCACTGCCATAACCGCCACCACCAAGACTTCCTCCAAGACCTCCAATGCCTGCACCAAGACCTCCTCCAATGCCTGCACCAAGACCTCCTCCAAAGCCTGCACCAAGACCTCCTCCAATGCCTGCACCAAGACCTCCTCCATAGCCTGCACCAAGACCTCCTCCATAGCCTGCACCAAGACCTCCTCCATAGCCTGCACCAAGACCTCCTCCAATGCCTGCACCACTGATGACATAACCTCCGCCTAGGCTTCGTCCAATACCCAGACCTCCTCTGCTAATGCCATAACCACCTCCTGATCCATACAGGAAGCTGCTGCCACCACTGCCAATAGCAGCGCGACGAACTGAAACAGCACTCGTCCTGCCAATGGGTAATGCACTGGTGGACCTACTCGAGTAGCTTCTTCTAACAGACCCACTTCTTATATGACTGCCGCTTCTACTGCTGAAGGAGGTGGACATTTTGCTGTTGTCTTTAAAATGTGAGCTTTAGCTGGAAAAGGAGGATAAGAGACAGAAATCCAGAGCAGGAGCGCTCACAAATAGGTGCATCAATGAGTGACTTTTGCAAAGAGCGTAGCAGTATTTATACTGCAAAGCTAAGGGAGGGATTCACCTGGCCACTCCCATTTCAGCCTTGGGCTCCTGTCCTCCGTTTCGCCCCCATTTAAATGATACATACACCCATCTTGCTGAGCTGGTATGGGAGGACTTTTCTCAAAGAGGGCCTGTTTCACAAACACCAAATCATGCAAAGTAGAGAAATTTAAAGACGTACATGAAGCAAAATTATGGTCAGACTTCTACGTACCCTCATGTACTAGGATGTATACACCACAGAATCCTGAGATGTGATAAGCATTCTATATCTCAAATCATTGTAATTATATATGGCATGTGCCATACTATACAACGAGGGGTGCATTGACCCCATGCATATTTCATGATTCCAGGAGGTACAGGGATCTCCGCTGAAAATGGCATGCTGGCGTATTAAATGAGGGAATATTTGATGAAGGGCTTAAATGTTGAAGCTTGGCACTCATCCTGGAAGCCATTGTGACCTGCAGGCTCTTCTTTCCAGCCAGACAATTGAGACTCTGTTCTCTCACCTCAATGGGCCCGTCACAGACGCAACTTCACCGCCTCGTTTTGTGGACCCCAGTGGGCTGACACGGTTCTATGCAAAGGAGATTTTAAAGTTGTATTAAAACGTCTGAAAAATCTGAATGCAATGTGTGTGTCATTTTCAGATGACTTGCTTTTACATACAATACAGTGCTATAAGGTAATTGTCATATATGTCTTTGGCTGGCATTATTCACCAACATGTATATAAATGCAGTTACTGTTTAAATGAATCACTTAATGGAATCTTTTACTCAAAACTGCTATTGTGCATTCTACAAACCATTGTTTAAAATCAGGTTGGATGCAAGATAACTGGTTTGACCAAAACACAACAGAACAACTTAATTAAAATTTTGTAATTTCAAGTTTGATTTAAAAAAACTGTATTGTATCACAACATTACAAAAGATTTTATTTATAGCTTTAATATAAGGCCTTCTCTCTCCTGGGGTTACACATAAAAGGTCCTCTCTCAGGGTTCCCTAAAGCTTATCTTTGTGTAGCAATATTTTTTTAAAAGTGAGTGCCTTTAATAATGATCTATCTGAAAGTTATTTTTCAAAGTCTCCAGCCTTAGTTAAAGGGCTGGACAGAACTCGAAATAAGAAATAAGCAATTTTGACTCTACATCTCTTATAAACCTTCTCTTATAAACCTGGACCAGCCAGGTGTTGTGATGGGCATCTACAATAAATAGTGAGGGCATGCTGTAACTAAACCTAACCTGGAATTAGTCAACAGTAGAGAGAAAGATTAGTTAAGTTATTCTAGCTTCACCTGTAAGGATTTTTTAAATCACAGATTTCCATTTTAATCTCCTAACACCTTATACGTCTGCTTTTCATTCCTCACCTGGCCTGTCTATATCAAGTTATTGTTATTAGTGTCCTTTAATATCCTTTTTTGACTGTAAAATGTGTTCTTAGTTATTCTATTGGTGTGGTAAATTTTACTGCAATTATTTTATTACAGAATGCGCTGCCTTCTGTAGAAGTTAAGAGCCACAATAGACAGAACTCAACAGCAAGAACAGCATTTGCTGAAAAGCCACAAATAAATGTTTAGTTCTTCATTTGCAGCAGCAAAATGTGTAGGAATGCTGACGTGTCATTTGGTGTAACTTGACACTTCGTATCCTGCAGGAATTTTGGAGGTACATAGTGCTACACTGATTTGTTTAGAATTACATTTTGGGCCACACCTTTATTAATCATTTTCATTTTCCCTTAAACTACTATGTGAAAATGCTGCCTGCTTTGTTGTAAGGGTAATTTTAAAAAGACAGTTAACAAAAATATAACCTTAATTGAACCAATACATACCAAAAATTTTACTTTTTGTATAGTTTTTTTTATTTCTTTGACTATTGTGTTTTGTTTATGTATTGCTGGCCTGGACATTAACTCTATTAATGCTTGTCCAGCTAGAGAAGCTGATTTTTATGATCTATTTATCAATTGTTTATTGCCTGAATCATTATTCATATATCACATATGGGCCCTATAGATTCATTGCTCTATATAGATTCATTTCCTATAGAAATGCTTTAATAAGTACAATGCTATGTAATCTTGTGAAATGTATCATACTTATCATTTTAATTATTCTCTAAACATTTTTCTTGCTTTCTTTACTGTACTGTAAAGATTTTCTTTTGGAAACAAATTATCTTTTGGAAAGATGCTTTAAAATAAATAAATGTTTTGTGCAAACTGTTACACAAATTAAAATCTCTTACACTAAAAAATGCAAATATTGTGCAAACCATTGTAGGTAATATTAGCACAATAAAAGGTAAATGGGTTTGAAACCTGTTTTGAACCAGCAGCTCTTTTATATAGGTGTGTTGAATGACATGCATCACATTGTTCTGATGTGTTCTGATTCATAATGGTCTCCATTATGTCCACTGGGTAAGACTAAGACATATGGACATATGAGGCTGTAGACCCTTGACTAATATTGAGTCCAAGGTGTGGTTGTGTGTCTGTTTTCATTGTCGGTTTCAGGATTCTGAAAGCTTTTAAACTTCTGATCTGATCGTCTTGACAAGCATTTTTTGCTACACTAAGAAAAAATGGAGGAAAAAGAGAATTAACTTTTGCAGATCCACACATACTACTGTAATACACCATACTTGAAGCAAAGATTTGTATGTCAAATCTTTGCTTTATAAAAACACAATCTCAGCTGCTAACAATGTTAATTTGAACACATTTTCTGTATTGTTGCAGTGCACAATTCACTAAAGAATTCTGTGATAAATGCTACTGTTTGCACAATTTGTGCAACTTTAAGAAAGAAAAAGGATATCTGTGCTGCAGTGAAATGGACAATTGCATAAACATTTTGCATAAAAGCTTTTTTGCATCAAATGTTGGCTTTTCTTTGTTTAGAGATGTTTAATTTGTGGGTTTATTTTGTGACTTTCCTATAGCTCTGTATCTGGTTTCTCCAGCAAATCCATGGTAAGAGGTTAATTCCCATGGAACCCATGGGAATTGATATAAAATGATACAAACTGTCTGGCAAAAATATACACATGCAAAATATCCCAACTTTATGATTTGCATTTATTCTTTTCACAGGTGTCATGATGCCAAAATTATAGTTTACCACAAGCAAGTCTCTAAGAAGAAAGGACATCAGTCTACTGTGTTGATGATCAATTATTATTAATCATCTAAATTATTAATTATCATATATTTTCAATTAAGTGTGCTTTACATAGACGAATGGGATAAAAGGTAAATGTTTGACCTTGACAGATTGTGACAAATATTTTAAGTTTAGTTTAAAGTACTGATGACAGTACGTAAGTTTAGTTTTAAGTACTGCCAAAACAACACACTCATGCAGATTTGTCTTGCATGAGTGTGGCCATAATTTGGCCATATCTTACTAAACGTGCAACACAGCTCTTTGTCCAGGCACTTGTCATTTCTAGGCTGGACTACTGCAATGCTTTGTTGGCTGGCCTTCCAGCACAGGCATTCAAACCACTACAACTGATTTAGAACACAGCAGCTCATTTGATGTTCAGAGAGCCAAAAATAGCCCATGTCATACCTCATTTCCCTTCATTGACTAACAGTTGCTGAATCCATAAAATTCAACTGCCTATTTATTGTCTATAAAACAACTAATGGTTCTGTACCATCTTAACTTTACAAACTCATACATGTATACAATCCTTACAGATCCATATGGTCAACGAATGAATGTCATCTTGTTATACTCTCTTCTAAACACAATCACTAACTCACAGATTTACGTTTACTTCATCTTCCAAACTCTGTTCAGTATGCTGCATCCCTTGCTGTGTTCAAGAAACTGCTAAAAATTCTCTTTCAAAAATACATGACACACAAATTTACACAAATATTCTACAAATTTTACAAATTTACAAAAATAAAACACACTGCTAACACTTCTCCCCACCAACAGGAATCACAACAAGCACTAAAATGTTGTACTCGGGGTAAAATTGTTACTACGTACGACTGATGTTTATTGTTGTCTTATGATGTATCGGTTGTTTGTTTTTTTCACATTGTATGTCCCTAGGATTAAAGTGTCTGCTAAATGCCTAAATGTAAATGACATAAGAATAAAGACCCAACACAATATGTGGTTCTGCTATATGTAAAGACACACAAAGGTATGAAAAGTCATGCCTCACAGGACCATATTACACACTCAGCACATAAATGTAATGTAAAGGATGCCTCTTTTAACTGTGACAAATTGTTTGATTGCATCAGACATACATTACCACTGACAGAGTAACAGAACCCATGTAAAAAGACAAATTCACAAATAAAAGGATAAGCCCTGAGGAGCTCTTTTTACTGAGGTTATGAGACTTAATAAGTTTAATGGTTCCCACCAACTGCTTTGTGTTTAATTCCCCTGCAGCTAATGAGGCACAGGAATACTCTTTACTATTAACTAATTTACTTTACTAAGTCTATTGTTCTCTAATAAAGTAATAAGAGTTGACAGACCTAATACTGTGTTCATCAGTAAGTATAGTATGCTATATGATTTTGGCAGAAAACATCCCTATGGGGAAGGTTTTAGGCTAGTGCCCTCCTGTAGCTTAACTGATAGAGCATTGCATTAACAGTGCAAAGGTTGCGGGTTTGATCCCAGGAAAGGCAAATGCTGATAAAAAAATATGTATACATTGAATTCATTGTAAGTTGCTTTGGATAAAAGCGTCTGCCAAATTAATAAATGTAAATGTAGTAATTTACAGTATATATTCCTTTCATTACACTGATGTGTCAGATCACAGCAGAGCAAACAAGATACAAAACATCAAAACGTTTTTAGATGGACTTTCTTGTGTCTTTTATAATACATTTAAAAGACCTTCCTAAGATATCCAGTATATACACGGGTGACTTTGAAACAAACCATACTGCACTTACTACAACTGTGTTCCACAAGCAATGCCACAAGCCATTAATAAATTTTCATATTAATTTTAAAAAATCATTTTCATTTGTAATGCACCCTTTTTATTTCATTACAGCCTGAAGCCTGCAGCATTCATGAGAGAAAGCCTCTAACTAGTCAAATAAAGCAGCAACTATGAGAACTTTAAAGTGTGAGACGCTTAAACAAATAGTTTGAAACCTTCTCATTTATAATATTTTCAAATCGTTTTCAGCAAGTAACTCTGTATGTGCAGAGTAGTCAAATTTAATTTCAGCTTGTGCCAGTTATTAAAATAAGCAACGTTTGTGGTTAATGTAAAATGTATTTCTGTTGGAGCAAATGTACACCATGTAGGATCTGCACTGATGTAAAAGCTGACACAGTCTCATCCATAGTGTCCATAATATTACCATATTTATACATCATTTATTTGAAATGACATTAAAAGTCAATGTAAACTGGTATTTACTAAAGTAATATGCACTTTAGAGAGATATTAAATATCTCAAAAGGATCCATTAGTGAGTGAATAAGACTAGACCTGAATGAATTTGCTTTGATTTCATTTTAACTTAATGTGAACCATTAGATTTAAACTGGCATTACTAAAAATAAACAGCAATAAACAATTTTATATACAAATAAAACAGCAATATTTTTGTCTGATAATATGAAAGAATTATTGAGTTTAGTCAATTGGCAAATAAGAAGGAATAAATCATGTTGAATGATGTGTTGATATTGTTGTCAGTTATCTGTCAGAGAAAGTAGTTTGCAGTAGTTGGGTCTCCAGAACAAAACTCAACGGCCTGGCTTAACGTTAAAACTTACACGTGGATACCGCCATCTTGTGGAAAAGAGGGTTATAAGTATACTTAGTGTAATTCTGTAAAACTCAGCGCTGTCCACATTTACTACAAAGATTGATGAATAGACTTTGATTTTATGACTGATTTATGAATTGTGCTTTTATTTGAGATAGAGGGATTTTGTATTCATGTGAAATACCTAAAATTGTGTTTTTCCTTTAACTCTAAATCATGCAAATCACACATTCAACTGCGACCTAAACAAAGTTTTATTCAGGCTACGTGCACATTACACACCAGTAGTCAACAAACCAATCTACACGTTTTCTACACGTCTACATTTTAGCATTTAAGAAAGTGCTTCTATCCCACCACATTTATTTACAAATGTTAAATTTACACGCATAATGATTTAACAAACATTGCGATTACATCATATTTTACGTGTTTTGTTTTTAATGTAATGTTCGTGTTTTTGGAGGATTTTGATAGTAAAATGTCTTTACCTGCAGTATAAGTTTGTTTACAGCTCCACGTGCAGGTAGCCTGGTGAAAAATACGAACTT